>NSMO01008972.1:21689-39661 GCA_002588565.1 Coelastrella sp. UTEX B 3026 | reverse complement strand
TTGGATGGCATCAAGTGCTGCAGCAGCAAGTGTTGCCAAGAGTTCTTTGTCTGCTGCTGCCATTGTTGTGGGTAGGCATTGATCAACAAGAAGGCTGAGTGGCAGCCGGGGGTGTACATCAGGGCTTTTGGCCATGTGACACGGGGAGCCAATGGGGCACACAACATGAACGCATATGGAGTGCGCACTATACAGAACCACGACGAGGTATTGATACTTGCTGGTGTGGCCTCAAATGATCTACATGCAGGCCCAGTACACCTATTTTTCGCTCATGTGGTACGGCTGTCTCCGGTTTCTGCGGCATTGCTTTGTGCCTGTATCCGTGTCAGCGCGGCAACAAGCGATAGAGTCCAAGCATGTTTTGTACGGTACTGCTAACAGATTAACACTGCTACGGTCATTTTGTAAGCCAGGGCTGGATGTTTAGAATATGTTGACCGACTTGTATCTGCTTGTGCAGGTGACCTATCACTACCTCCGCTGTGTGTTTGAGCACCTACACCTCACCAAGGGTGGAGCAGGAGCACCAGGGGTGAGTCTGCAGCGGGCACGCTAATCAATTCAGCCCTGTTGGCCTACTGTGAGGTCGGTGTCTGCTGTTGAATTGTGGTGCATTAGTTGACTAGTGGTATTGCTACTGCCTGGACACATACCTCAGCATAAGGTCTTGCCTTTCTGACCAATGCAGCAGCATAGCACAGTTGTGTAGTGCTCTTTACAGTTTTCTGACATCAAGGTTGCGGTCTCGCTGCAGCCAGGCAACATTAGTAAGCTTGCACGGTGGTCCCTTGCTCCGTTCTCCATCACAATGTCTTTGCTTGTGTCATAGACTATGATTCATAGTGCTGTCACAATCTTCAGAGCTGTACTTGGATGAACAATAGCAGCATCTGCCGTTAACATTCTTGGTTAGTGTGCTGTGGTTTGAAGCATGAAGCCTGTGCCTGTGTCTGCTGCAGGGCATGAATGGTGCTGGCATGGGCATGAATGCTCCCTCAGCAGCAGGCGGCTGGGGTGGAGGCATGCAGCAGCAGCAGCACATGGGCCCACCCACTACGTATGCCGGGGCAGCAGGCGGTGGCAATGAGTGCCAGAATGCTGTACAGGAGTACGTCAGGTCAATAGATGATGTCAACGGCGTACATGTCGGCCAGGTGGGCATTGTTAGCAGAGTCCTTGATGGTTCAGCTATCGGCTTGGGTTTATCGGTTGGGTTCAGATTCTGACATGGCATGCACAGGGCTGCAGTAGCGCAAAATGGCCTGGTAATAAGGCAGACTGGGAGGTGAACCCTTGCTTGCCGTGCATAAACATTGCTGAGCTCAGGACAGGGCAATCCAGTGGGCATGTCGCCCTCAACCAGCTGATTGTGCACCGGCTTTTTGCTGTTGCCGCAGATATACAACTACTTCAACGGTCGCTTCAACAAGTTGCAGATTGACAATGCTATGAAGGCGCTAGTGGATGAGGCTCATGTCTACACCACCGTAGATGATGACCACTTCAAAGCAGCATAAAATCCCTGCATATATCTGGCTGTGCAGCTGATGATGTTTACACAGCGGTCGGGCAGAAGCAGCTGGTGCTTGCCAGAAGGGAAGTCGGTAGCTAGGCATAGGCGATACGGAGTTGGGGTTAGCTCGACCATCTTGAAGAGAATGACCTCCCACGGCATGTCTCAATGGCTGGTGTGCATTCAAAGTTTCTGTGCCACACTCATTCCAAGTCTATGAGCCGGGCTCGTCGTTTGGAACATAGAGCGAGGTGTCACCCGAGTGTTAAAGCGACTGATTGTGGTGATGCAGCCAAGCCCAGTGGGGCCCAGCCACTCTGTTGGCCTTTTCTGTTGCATGAGCTAAACTTCACTCTGTGTGTAGCATTCAAACCCGGTGGGGCCTAGCGGCTGTCTGTGGCAGTGGCGCCAGCCTGAGCTATGCCTGGCTGTCTAGCTGAGTGGCTGTCTAGCTCAATGCAATGCAGACTGCAGTGCTGTTGCCTATACGATGCATATGTAATGCGACAGCAGGAAATCTGCTAGCATATCCCACATACAGCTCTGGGACCTGGGATTTGGTGAATGCCACGTAAGCACAGCCCGGTGGCGGCAGGGGACTGCCTCTGGCGAGCAGCGAAATGCGCCTGTCATTACATAAATAAGCTACCCACCAAGCAAAGCTCTATGGCCATCGGCACCGCGCTTGTCACGATAATCGCAACATCCTGAATGTCAAAATGTACAACAAGCTCAGCTAGTATCTGCCAGATATTTGAAAAGTGAGTGAGCCAATGCAACAAAATAGATGCGCTGGCATGCTGCACTGCCATGCAAGCACTATCTGTGACAAACCATTGTTGGCAACAAAGTAAGTGTCACCATGTCCGACATTGAATTGAATTGCTGCCGGTGTGCACAAAGTGGTGGTGTGGCGGCCACCCCATGATACACACACATTGCATATCACGTCACGTGTCATGGCATCAGATGCCTGCATGAGCTGAACCTAGTACTTGATTTAGAACAGCAACACCAGTGCCACCCATTGCCCTTTGCCCTGCACCTGTTCTCACCCAAACAACCATAGGAGCAGTAGATGAAACATCAACAACAATGATCCTTGCCAAAGAGGCCAGAGCACATCGGTCAACTGCTCATACAGATGTGTAGCCGGTGTTGCCAACACCAAGTTGCTGGGTACTACATTTTGCTACTGAATCGGCGCGTGTGCGCATCAAACATAACAAACAGGACATACATTCCTGTGCTACCATCGTAGGCAACTGTCTCACAGTATATCTACAACTTGGAACGCTTGGTCCAAAGCATGCTTCAATATGTGTGGAAAGTACCCTCGTACTTGCTGACATATTCACTGTAACTTTCCAATACACATACACATAGACAGCACCACCACAGAGCACCGTCACACACATGATCACACCCTAATCTGGCTTGACTGACATGGCAGACTCCTCGGAACTATTGTGTGCAATGACCACAAATGTTTATGCCACCCTGTTCACCTCTTTGCTTCAAGTTGCATACATGCCCCTGTGTGGTAACTCTGCACCAATGCCAATGATCAAGCCTTGCAGGATGCAGTCGAGGGCCACGAGGGTGCCAACATCACAAGCTGGTTTGTTCAACCATAGTATGCCAATACACATGCACTCTGTCAACTAAGCTGAAGAACTAACGTGCTACCAAGTGAATATCCATCTAACATGTATTGGCAAGTATGCATACTATATAGTATGCATTGCCAATGTAGTACACTGCGCTTTCAGCAGCTGCACTCAAACAACAGGCCAACAAGCGGTGAACCCTGCCACACTGTAATATATACACCTCAGCAACACCACTGGCAGCTGCAACAACCCACTCTGTACTTCTACAAACGTATGCTCGCTATGGCAGCACCTTGAATGTGTTCACCAACCATAAATGTTCATGCCCGCAACTGGTTACTTTCAGACCCTTCCCAACTGTGATTTTTTCTGTATGCTACTATCTGCCAAAACCTTTGCAACTGTTGCCGAGCTAATAGGGCCTGCTCAGCGGTGTTGTATTTGCAATCCACAAGGGTGCCTCAGTAACAACTTGACAACTTTCTCAACCACACTATTCTACATGTGAATGCACCCGACCAACTCAACCAAGCAGCTGCTTGGTCTGAACTGAGTGCCGATGCAGAAAGCTGGATCATGCTTTCATATACTGCGTACATGGCAGCTACACAATGACAGCAAGTAGTGCATCTGGGCGGGGTCACACAAACTGCCAAGAAGTATACACAAGTGTACCAAAGCTGCTTTGAACACTGCAACAAGCTATTTCGGTCAGCAGTAATGCAACTACCTACTATTGTATGTATGCACGCCATAACTGCTCGATTACACAACCAGCCGCGTATGTCACTGCTATAACAAGTGTTGTCAACTCAGTGACACTATGGCAACCAGATGTCAGCTGCAAGAAAATAATGTCTGATCAAGCGTACATGCATGAAACATGCAAGTCGATAGCAAATGTGCGTCAACAACAGATAACAAGTATGTACAGAAGCTTGCACAGAAGCTTTCAGTGCTGTATTTGATGAAATAGTTGAAGATCAATCAATTAGTATTGAGCGGGTGACACAGCAAGCAAGTGCCGACCACGCCCCTAGTGTGCACAAGCACTGGCTATTATGCTGCATAAGCGAGTAGTGCTATGCGGCATTCGTACTCCTCACTGAGAAAATCTTTCAATCACCACCACCACCACTGATATGCAAACTGTGTCGATCATGATATCGGCAGATAAAACTCTCAGCCACAACGGCCGCACAGCCCAAAACTCCAATCACACATCATCAGCAATCAAGAATAAAAGCTTGTGGACTAAGCATCCTCCAACGTGTATGCCACATCTTGGTACAACGGATATATGCCTCTGCTCCCCTTGTTGGTATAAGCACAGGCTCAACAAGCCAACAACAAAAATAAACCTATGCAATGCTGCAACTACTTACAGATCTTTCAAAGCCCTGCAGGCACTGCCCTAGGGTATAGGTGGCACCTAATACCCTTAGTGCCAGCTGTCTGCAGTGTTAGATGTGTGCTCTCACGAGATTGCACACCCTCCCGGCCACCCATCTCCGGAGCCAACTCGATTCTGAAGTTAGCCACCAACTTAGCCAGCAAAGTCAGCACCTCCATTTTTGCTAGTGACTGACCCACACAGTTCCTAGGACCCTCGCTGAAGGGCATATAGGTAATACCGCGCTTGCTGCCAGCAGCCGCAGCAGCAGCACCACCACCAACTTGATCCATGCTGTTGTATACATAGGTCTCTGTTGGCACATCCAGCCACCTTTCAGGCCTGAAAACTTCAGGCTGATCCCAGTTGTGCACTGTGTTGTGGATTGCAAACAGGGGTGTGGCAACCAGAGTACCTTTAGGAACCTTGTAAGGGCCCACGTGCATGTCCTTGCCTGCAATCCTGCCCATGATTGACACGACTGGCAGCATACGCATGGCTTCCTTGGCACATGCTGTGAGGTATGGAAGGGACTTGAGGTCCTCCCACTGAAGTTCACGGGCTGCAGGTTGACCGGGTTTGACCAGCAGACCTGCAGCGTCCAGCTCAGCGGCGATCCTTTCCTGGACACCTGTATGTACAGCAGATGACGCAGCAGCCAGTGAGCAGTTGGTTATTGGACAGCGTGGGGTTTGCAGCGCTGACAAGTAGGGATGCTGCCATCATCGAGACAGTGCGCATACACTGGTTGCAGCCGATGCTGCTGAAAGCAGCAGCATCTCATAAGAGTGCGGACTGTTGCTGCATACACAAATTAGATGCAAGGTGCAATGCATCAGTAGCAACGCATCCCCTAGTCTCACCTGGCATGGTTGCAATGTTGAACAGCGTCCAGCTTGTGGTGTGGCCGGTAGTCTCAAAACCCTCAACGAACAGGATCCCAATCTCACTCAAAACCCTGTCCCTGCTGATCTCAGGATGCTCCTTCATGACCCTTAGCAGCTGGGTGCCAATGTCGGTGTCATCGGACGCAGGTTCGCCCCTGGCCTCCAGCTGTTTGAGTAACAAGTTCATCTCAGACTGGAACATCTTGAAAGCTGTGTTGCCCTTGACGCCGTTCTTGAATGCTGTAGGGATGATTGGCCTCAGCGGGTTGGCAATGCGCAGCATGACTTCGGTGAAGCAGCGGGGAAGTACTCGCAGGAGGTGGTCATAGACGGGGGTGTCTTGGGATACGCTGTTGTAGTCGTGGCCAAAGCCAGCCTGTATACACCAAGGCAGCAGTTGAAATAGCAGCAGAACTCAGTGCTGGAGTGTGGATGATGCGACGCTGTGACGCCCTGTACAGCATGATGCGAGGCACCTATTTGGATTGCCCGCCAAACAGCTTTGCTGGTTGCAACCTCCATTGCTGCAGTGAACCCATTTCAATTGGTGCAACAGCATGGTTGCCTACTACTGCACATCGGGACAGAAGTAGCTGGTACCACAGCAAGAGTGAGGCTTGCAAGGCCAGCGCTCTAGGTCACTACTCACCAGGCCGATCACGTCCAAGGTAACCCTCAATGCTGCCTGATCCACATCAACAGCCACATCAGGTCCCTGAGCAGCCACCCTCTCAACCAGCTGGTTCACTCGCTGCAGCACCAGGGGGAACTTCTTCCTGATGTTCTGCATACTGAAACTCACAGCCACGACCTTCCTGACGGCCTTCCAAGATTCATCAGCGGCTGATGTCAGCAAGTTGGCGTTACCGTGAGGGTCGCACATCTTGTTGATTGGGGAATAGGCAACAGCTGCCTTGTCCATGGCACCTTCGCCGCGGCCCATGATGGCGGCAAGTGCTGCTGGGTCGGTCACGACTAGGGCATCTTGTGTCAGGAACTTGACACGGACAATGCCACCGTAGGTGTCGCACCACCTGTTGTGGGGGCAACACAATGGGAGAGTTTGGCAATAGGCCTCAGGCTGAGCAAGAGCACTAGGTGGCTTGCAGACGAATCAGAGACTGCGCTGGAGGCATGCAAGCAGCCTTGNNACAACTCTGTGGAAGTCTGGCCTCAAGCATTCTAGAATATTGCCCACAAGTGGCAGAGCCTTTCTCCAGGGCCCAGGTATCTTGTCCAGGTCGAAGCGGGGCTGCCTGCACACAGATATTATGCGGATGCAGGGCTGAGCAGTGACCAGGCAGGGCGCTAATTGCAGAAGCCAGCTTAAAGCTAAATCCACATTTGGCAGTGGCATTACAACAGCTGTGGACTGCTGCGACCAGTCATTAACTAATATTTGCCCCTCAACGGGCTATACTCAACGTCAATTCACTTTACGCGTTCATATCAGCGTTCTGTCGGTTTTGGTCCAGAGAACACTGTTGAGAAGCTGGCTGATGTGCGCTGGTGCTCAATGTCATCTTGCCCGGGATAGAAGCCTACCTCTTAAGAAGCACAAGCACATATAGGAGTCCTGCAGCAAGAGCTGCCACCATGGCGGTCTCCAGGCCATTGCTTTCGACGGCCCAACTGCTTAACCGACCGCTATTCCAGAGAGCATCCATAGAGACTATAGAAAAGCACCAGACAAATAAAACAATTGCACCTTTGGTTGGTGTGAATGCGGTCAATCAAAAGCAGCAACCCGCACAAAAGTTAGACACTTCGTAGACAACAATTTTTGCTAATACCCGCACAATCCCGAGATATGCTATGCATCAGGTAATCACCTGTTGAAACTAGGACCTGAGAGACACGTATATACACTGCTGGTGTCTTTAATCAAGACCGACCAAAGGCCCAAGTGGAAGATTGAGCGGAAGTGTGATGATGGTGGACTGCAGGCAACACATCAGGAGGGTTAATAAACCGGAGAATGCAGCAAACATAAGCTTCTGATACATCGCTGTTGCTCGACCGCTGCGTCGACGCGCCAGGGTCGGTGTTATGAATTGGATGTGAAGCTCGCTGGAAGGCTGGTAGATCAACCGCCACTTGCAGTTATCAACGGTAAGAACCGCTTGTTGTCCGTAAAAGTGCTGCTCGTGTTGTTTGAAGAGCTGGGATGCCCAGGAATGCTGATCGCGCAGGAGGTCACCCATCCACCTGTAGGTGTCAGTAGTTGCAACTATTGTGGCAGCTGCCACTGCCTTCCCGCGGCCGGCTGACCTAAACAGCGCTGAAGGCTGTATAGACAGTTGCACCAGGCAAGGCTTCTCTTGCAGCATGTATCTATGGTCTTTGAGGCTTCCTGTGGATGTTGACGCTCCCAGTGAACGGTGAATGGGAACCCGCCAAACCACTGGTGTCCCCAAACGACAATGGACATGCGATGAGTGCCGACTTGATTCAGCTGGCCGGCAAGTCTCATTAAATTGTGGGTACTGCATGGTAGAATTTCTTTGCCGCGTCCCGTTGTACGCCACCGACCCGAAACTGCTATGCGGGCCGAGAAACTTGATGCAGCTCGCCTAGGAGAGGCCTCGGCCGATGCGTTCTGCTCACAGGCACTGCTGCTACGGACGCGTATGTAGTGATGACGCAGCACGACGGCAGGATTCATTGATTGAATGGAGCAGCCCGACCTGTAGCGCTTGCACAAATCGTGACCGGCTTCACCTTCAGCGGCGGCAGCCTGCAAGCTGCTCGGGTCGGTTATTGAAGACAACAGCCGGAAAATGGAACATGCTTGGGGTTGCTGTCACAACACGCTCACCCAGATGGTACATGTATTATTGCCGTGTGAGCCCACACAACTGCCATGACCCGGCACCATCACCAGCTATCCTTAGAACATGATCATGCACAACCTCCAACCTACTGCTGTGCCCCACACTCACATAGCTGATCCCACACTGCTGCAGCTGCTGATACAGCTCAACCGCCACGTCATCAGGCAGGGCACTCGTACCTTCATCTAAAACCGCCAACACAGGCTGGTGCAGCAAAACCCTAGCGAATGCTAACCGCTGCATCTCGCCAGGAGACAGGACTGCACCCCAGTCTTCATTGGCTGTGTATAATCCTGCTGGAAACGAGTCCAGCAGGTACCCCAGCCCAACTTGCTGTAACACCGTTAGTAACAACTGACACGACAGGCAGGGGTTAGGCTTGGGGTTTTCAGGTCTGCTGCAAGCTGTGGTATGCTCTCTGTGCTTCTCTTGTTGCAAGACTCCGCACGTCAACCAAGTCTGCCACCGGTCCAACTTCAGGGGCTGTTGCTGCTGCTGCTGCTGCTGCTGCTGCTGCTGCTGCTGTATGCTAACAACCAGATCACTTGAAGCCGTGATTGAACCCTTTCCTGACTTGCTGTGGTGCTGTCTGTGCCTGTGCTTCTGACTACTGTTGCTGTTCATGCTATGGCAGCAGCAGCAAGCAAAGCAGCTGGCAGCTGCAGGGTACACCAGCTGATCCCTAAGGGTTCTCCCCGGTGCTGCCAGCACCTTCTGTGGTGAGAACATCACAGCTGGCCTGCTGCTGTCACAGCCGCTGTTGTCGGCCCCAACACCGGCAGCATAACTGCTGGTGTGTGCTGCTGCTTCTGTGCTGGCACTGCTGGCCTGCGTCGAGCATGTATGGTCAGTGTTGGTCAACTCCAGGCTTGAGGGATCAGCAGCGGCTGCATCTCCTACCAAACTAAACCTGCCAGCCTCAGCTCGCCACAGTGCAGCTAGGCACTTCAATAAAGTGCTCTTCCCGCAGCCGCTGGGCCCCTGTATCAGCATAGATGCAGTAACTTTGCTGCTGCTGCCACTCCTGCTCACACCATGCATCCAGCCAGCACTACGGCCTGATACACCACTAGCCTCACTGTTTGCTGCTGGGCGAGCAGTTGTGGCTGAGCCTGCAGCTACTGTAAGACTAAGGTTTAGGTCCCTGACAATAAGCATGCCATTGGGTGTCCTAACTGTAAGACCCTGGCAACTTAGCAAGCAGATTTGGGGTATAAAAAGGGTTGTCAGCGCTGTGGTTGTTGCTAGTGCTCTGGCTGGTGCTGGTGTGGCAGGCCGCTGCTGCTGTTTGGCTGGGATGCTGGTGCCATTACGGCTGAAAGCGGCCCTCCGTGGCGAATTTACACTACCAGCAGCACCAGCAGCAGCAGCAGCAGCAGCAGCTGAACCAAACTGCTGAACTTCCGTATGCATGTTCTGGGGGTCTGCAGCTGGTGTGCTGTGACCAGTGGTATGACTGCTGCTGGTGCTGCTGCCAGATGTGCAGCTCGCTGCTGCTGCTGCTGCCAGTGCTTCCCTCAAAACTGGCAGTGGTGCAGATGTGAAAAGTGTAGCAGGATACACCTGGCACAAGACAGCAGCAGCGGCAATACGCACATATCACCCACACATGGCATGAAAACATTGACCAAACACCTCAGCCATTGGTCCAAGTAAACACCTCAAGACAAGAGCTCAATGCACACGCATCAGACATGCTGCACTGCATTACTGTGGTACTGCATTGCATACTGGTAGCACCACAATACATGGGCCAATCCCATAGTCAGATGCTCAAGCAGCAACAGCCACAGAGCAACAGTACAACGACAAAACCACCAATCAGACCATCATCAGCTTGCGTGAAGCAGACTTCATGGCAGCTGTCTTTCTGTTTTACAATTTGCTTTGGCCAAGCACACGCAGTGTTATGAGCTGATTGTCTGTTGTATATCCTGCACATAGGCCGGTATAGGTATCCCATAAATCAATCTGCAAGTCCTCCCAATGATCCCCCTACCCCCCGCCCCCTCTCACCTGCGTCCCCGCCAGTGGGTGACATATGAGTGTGAAGTCCCCCTCATGCCGTGTGTGATACCCCAGCAGTACTTGTGCCCCGATGACCTCATCATAGGCACAACCAGCTGCGCCGTGAAGTGCATGACCGGTACGAGGATCAATGGCATCACACCAATAACCCCTACACACAGATAATCAGCCAGGACATATACAAATACTGGTTGGTTTGGCCCATTCCTTGCTGGGTTATATGTTGGGAGTCCTTAGCATCACACCAATAACCCCTACACACATTGAGTCAGCCAGGTCATACACAAATAATGATTGGTTTGTGCCCGATGTTGCTGGGTTTTACGTTGGGTTAGCTATCCCAAGCACTCTGCTGACCAGGCACTGGATGTGTGCAGAGTCTGTTGTAGGGCTGAGCTGCTAGAAGACGAAAGCATACTCTGGTGTAGGTTGACCAAAGGCATGTGCTGAAACTTAGCAGCAGCAGCCATGGTATACAGATTACAGTTCACATACAAGATGGTGGTCAGCGCAGAGCTGGATCATACACAGTAGGCATGCATTGCATTGCGTCTTCTGTTCACCTGCTCGTGATGCAGCCGTGAATCTGCTGCTGCCACCTCAGAAACGCCTGGAGCATGCTGGCCATGTCAGCCTGACCACACAACTGACCAACAGGGAGGTCATGGCCATCAATGCTGCCACTGCTGCTGGTTTCAGGGCCACACTCAGCAGCTGCTGTCGTCCAGACAGCAGCGGCAGCAGCAGCATACAAGGGCTGTTGACACTGCCCCCCTGCTTGACGCTGCCGCTGCTGCTGCCGCTGCTGCTGTGATCCCACCCCCTGCTGCTGCCACTGCTGCAGCATGATCTGCTGTGCTGCTCCACAGAACTGGAATGTGACGACAGCAGTCAGCGGTGCCAGCCTGGGACAATCAGGGAATGCACGCCGCACCTCATGCAGCAAAACATCGGACCCCAGGGAATGCACACTGATCTGCATCAGCTGCTGCTGCTGCTGCTGGAGGTTGCTGATCTGGATCTGTTGCCATTCCTGCTGCTGTTGCTGCTGCTGCGCAGTGTGAGAAGCAGAGCTAGCGCTTTCACTATTGATGTCTATCGTCAAAGCATGCACAGCAGTAGAGCACTGAACAACCTGCTGGCCGTGCTGCTGCTGCTGCTGTGCACCTGGGAGAGCGATGACATCAGCCGCTCCCAGTGGCAATGTTATCCCTACTAGCTGCGGTGCCTGCAGCATTACTGCCTGACTCGCAAAACGCTTATGCGAGAATGAAGCACCATAGTCTCCAAGCAGATGCAGCGCTTGTGGACACTGGTGCTGCTGCTGCTCGCCTGAGTGCTGCTGCTGCTGCTGCTGGTACTCGATCTCATGCGAGGTTCTTGCGGGTGCCTGATGTGGGGTTTGAGGTCTGAGGTGTCTGCTGCTGGGACAACATCCCAAGTTACAGCTGATGCTCTGCTCTTGCTGTTGATGCTGGTGCTGCTTGTGGTCATGTTGTGCGGTGTCTTGCTGCTGCTGTTCCAATTGCTCCCAGAGTTGGCTTACACGTGCTGTGAGGCCAGCTAGGTTTGATACCTTGGAAGCTAGGTCAAGAACCTACAGTCATTGCAAGCACACATAACACCATTCAGCAGTGCACCACACAACTAAACCCTGACCCCCTGATCAGTAGCCACAGCACAGACCTGAGTGAGCCTGGATACATACTGCCGGCCTGTACATCATTACCGCAGATACTGTGATGGTTATGGTTGTGCCCCAGTGGGAGGTGCCTCAGTGTGCTGCACAGTCAAAAGCATGGCAACACTCGAAGGCCGTAGTTGGATCATGGAGACACAACTGACTGGAATACAGCCCTGACGAGAAGGTGGCTACGTGAACGCAACAACTCGTGTGTGAGCGCAACAAGAAGAATGATGCCACCGTGACATCTGCCGGACTGCTTCCAACCAGCAGCAGACCTGGTATGGTGAGGGAAGGGTTTGACTACCCAGACCATGACGACTTGTCTGTACGGACACCCTTGCTGAAACCCGCAGTAACCGAACATCCCAAAAACCCCAGGAGTGATTCAGGAGCAGCAGACAAACGGACAAGTAGCTATCCACAGCTAACCCCCACCTGTGTGAAACTGTATATAAGAGTCAGCAGGTAGAATGATGCGACTGACACCCTGGCAGCTATCCCGCCAGCAGATGACCGGTCACTCTCCCAAGCACTGCTGAACACCGCCATGGCCAGACATCCAAAGTTCACAATGAGGCCGCCATACTCCAACAGCTTTGTGGCTGTGGTTAGCACTGCTCTGCGCAACAGCAGTTTGCCTTGGCAGGCCAGGACTTGAGAGAGCTGAAGAGTCAGCTGGGTGTGTTCGAGCTGTGCACCTCTGCAGAGCACATGACACCACAGTTAGCAGCTAATTATTAGGTAAGTCAGTCGGTGATTCCCCGGGACGATGACAGCAGAACCCAAAACCGCAGACGACTGGCAGTAACAAGCAAGGGCTGACATGGTCTGCATGCCTTGATTGATGTTGTGCAGCTGCAGCTGCGACTACCATACGCTTTTCTCTACAGCTGCTGTCTGAGTGGCCCACATCGCTGACATGCATCGACTGTCGATTGACAGATTCCCACATGCAGCTGCAAGCATGCAGGTTGCAGCTGTGATCACACAACACGTGAAGATACAACTACACATGGCATACAGATGCTGCTATTGTCAATCCTAGACCACAAGAGGTAGTGAACCAAGTGCCCAGAACCACTAAAGGTCCAGCTAATGCCCACCCGTAGAGCGCAATCTCTTCTGCTGAGGTTCTGAGCCTCATTTGTTTATATCTGTAGCTGCCCTCAGCTGCCTCTTGTTGGAACACCATGGATGCCACTGGTAACATCACAACACGCTGAATGATAGCACCAGCTACGAAGAACAGATAAGCAGCTGCCACGGGGCACCAGCTGCCAAACACCTGCACACGTGACGGACACCAGATGGACAAAAGATGAGGGAACCGCACTGCTTCAAGCAGGGTATGATACCCTTAGCAGTCCAATCGGTTTTGCAGATGCGTGATTATGCCTGATAGGGAGTACAGCCTCTCAGGAGGGAGTCTGACATATACACTTGAGTACACAAAAATGTATTGGAGGTTAACCAATATGTTGTCAGTTGCTGCTGCCGGCCAGAAAGGCCGTCTGTTTGCTTGACTGCTGCTGCATGCTCAAACAAGACAACATGAAACCTCATGAATCCCTTGCAAGCTGCTGCAACCCGCTAAAGCTGCCTGGTTGAATGGATTCACCATGTGCATGTGGCTATCTATCTGCTGTATGGATCCTTCTATTCACCTGGTGTGTGAGTCGTGTGTACCAGAATACATTGAAGGGTGCTGCTGCCAGTACTGACAGTGTCTCAGCCAGTGTGCTGGTTAGCAGCGGCAGGTCCTGTGCTAGACGCTGATCAGGGTTGTCAATGCCCTGCAGGCAGCAGCAGCGCACATACAGGCAACACACATAGCAGTTCGAGTGTTGTTACACACAGCGTAATGTGCAAGGGTACTGGCTGGTATGTGGCAGGAGAGGCTGCAATATCGCTTGCATGTACCTAATCTGGGAAGTGTCTAGAAGCATGCCACACAGGTGCAACATGCTATTGAGGGTTATGAGCACAACCTTAGGCACCTCCGAGCTGGTAATTTTGAGGCAATTGTGTATGCAGCAGATGCAGGTGCTTGGTCCTGCTGAGCATTGTGTTCAACTGCAGACTCAGAGCTGCTGACCTTGAGTGAATAGAATGCAAGGTTGCTGCAGTAGGCCTGTTGCAGCCTACATGTCAGACTGGCCCGCCAGCGCCACGCGAAGATGTCCTGCAAGCTGACTTTGACTGTGTAGAACAATGCTGTTGCTGTGTAACATCCGCTGCTCCATAACATCAAGTGCAGGACTTTGGACCGCTCGCCATCTACAAATACTTGGTAGAACAACCCCGAGATTGTGCCGATTTTGGAGATGATGATCGCCTCCATGATAGACAACAAGAGCAAGCTAAGGGCTGGTGCGGCGTTGACTGCTAGCAATATGCGCCACAAGCGACACAGGAGCTGCCAGCCTAGGTCTACTGGGGGTGCTGCTGCTGGTGGCCGAGTTGGGCCGCTGCTGCGGGTGCTGGCAGCATGTGATGACCGCTGGTAATCATGGTGCGGCAGTAGAGGCTCATGAGCATTGTCTGTTTCTGCAACAGGTCGCTGTCGCTTTGCAGCTTGCTTCAGTAACCCCATCTGTTGAGCTCCCGCTCTATGGCGGCAAGGCCCACAACCCGGAACTCAGAGTGCAAGCATCAGATACAGGCAGCAGACTTCAGCATACAGGGGCCTGGAACCGATGTTGTTGGGCCTCAGAGATACGTTCACGTAACTACTGCTGCGGTCGGGTCCCAGCAGTTCCGGTATACACTAACCAGCTCCGTGGCACACCAACACAATCACAGCAAGCCCAAGTGCAACAACCTGCAGCTGCATTGCCGAAAGGGAAGTCAGGTGCCCACTCCAGCGTCTGCTGCCTGTTCAGTTACCCTCCGATGCAGGATGATTCTGCCGGTCCCCACAGTGCTTGCTGTCAGCATTAGCACAGTTGCATTGGAGTCAGCAGCCTGAGCGCAGGCCCAGGAGCGCAGCGTCTGGCACCCCTGATTGCAGCGATCGCTGTCCTCTCTGGTGCCCAAACCTGATAGCATTCGCAGCTAGCAACAGACCTGGGCCATCATGGCTCTTCGTAGTCTTGGCAGGCATCTGAGACCGCTGGCCAGCAACTGGGTGCGATGCTCTTCCACCACCCCTACTGTGTTTGACAAAATGGTTCAAATCTTCGTGATAGACAAGTCTGGCATCAGGCACACCGTCAGAGGACTTGAGGGGAACGATTTGGCAGCCACACTGCTGGAGTACGGGCGCTTCAAGCCGGACAGCTTTATGCCCAATGTGTATGACCCAGCCTTCATCGACTGTCATGTCTATGTACAAGGGGACTACCTAGATAAGATTCCACCAGTGGAAGAAGAGCAGCAAAATATTATGGACCAGTACGTGAGGCGCAACATGAGGGACAACTCCAGAATGGCGTACTTTATTAAGCTCTCACCACAGCTGAATGGCATGACAGTTGCACTAGGCGACATCGAGCCTTGGGAGCTTCAGTGACACAGCACAGCAACGTATTCTGCAGCAAGTGGTATTGACGTAGAGCTTTTTCTGCCAAGAGTTGTAAACTCTTCAGCACGGTAGCTCAGCTGCTGTAGTTGCCAGCAGTAGCAAGACAGCAGCGGTTCTGTTGGTGCTGAAATGTTGTCTGTTGCTGATGCCAAGCTTGTTGCTTGCGCTAGCAGTATGAATTCAGGTGGCGGTGGACGATAGCCCGGACGTACACGCATGGAAAGCAGTGTCGGCTGCACCGCATGGTGTGCACTGTCAGCAGCAGCTGCACTTAGCTGGTGTCAAGCAAGGCACCCTGGGCATGTTTCAGTTATTTCCAGTTTGTGCATGGCTTGTTTGTGGATGATAGAATCGAAAATCAAAGGCTTGCTCGTGGCGCATCATTCCATCACTCAGTTTGTGCTCCCAGAGTCCTGTGGTGTGCTGCATGCCATACATATGCGGGCTTGTAATTGTGACGGACTGTCCTGGTGGTTTCCACACTTTGTTGGCATTGGTTGAGCTGCCGGTGACAGGTCCAAGGCTTCAACTTGCTGATTGCAACTGTTTTGGTCATGCCTGTCACAAAATAGTATGTTGCCTGTTTCTTGTTATTGCCTGGTAATGGCATTGAATGCAAAACCAGCTGATTGTGCTGATGGCGATGGTGCTATCGTAGTGACTGCAGTGGTTCATCAGCTGCTTTCATCAGTGATGCTGTCAAGATACACGGTAAATTGATGAATGATTTTGAGGAAACAGTAATTACGCCCAATGCATGGCCCAAAGGGTACCCATTACCGGTTGGCCACTTTACCAACATGGCACATGTAGACAAATCTGCGGCTGATTTGGATCGCTCCATGCTGCCAGGCATCATTCTCAGAGACCGCACATCACCAAATGGCTCCCAGGATGAGTGGCGATGGTGTTCTCTGTAGAAAAAGTAACTGAGCCAATGCAACAAGAGAGATGCGCTGGCAAAGCTGCAGTGCCATGCTGTGCATGAATCTAGACTCACTTTCAAAACAAACTTATATATATGAAGTTTTACTTCTGTTATGAATTACCTGCCTCCCCTGACCTGCACGCCAGCCTCTTGTGCGCAAGGCTGTGACGGAACACCACGCATGTTGTATTGGGCTCCTACGTACGCCATTAGAGACTTCTAGCACGATGCTTTACTGACACAGGAAGGAAAGCAAAAATGAGGAGAGCCCAGCGAACGTCAAGCATCTTGCTGAAAGTCTCTTATGGCGTACGTGCTGAGCCAGACAGTATACTACGTAGCGCCTCCAGCTGCTCACTAAGCTATTGTATGACTAAGCCCTTCAAGCCCGAGGTGCCAAGAGTAAAGGTGCACAGACATGAAATGAACAAAGTCCAAGCCCACTATACACCAGCAGTTTGCTTGGCATACTATGTTGCATGAGAAGATACTTCAAAGCAGTTACAGCTATGACCGGGGTAGCCACCAACATAAATTGAGCATAGGTAGCTGCCTCAGTAATTGCAGTGTTGTGTGCCCCCCACACACTGTGGCACACGCCAAGCTGTGAAAGCTTACGCACAAAAATGGTATATACATGCCAGCAATGCAACACAATTGTCTGCCATGGTCTCCTGACTTCAAGTGACTAGACAATCTGCACAAGCATACACATACCATGTTGGTCTGTATAGATACACACGCCAACTGGCCACACCAAGATGAGATTGTGCGCTTCTAATGCAGTCGCTGCAATTCCTCAACTCTCCTGCTGACTTCCTCATGGCTGACCTCCCCGCCTGGCCAAACACTGGCAACTACCTCTTGGGCTTTCTCAGGAGGCAGATCCAGAAACATCTCAACGAGGTCTCCGTCTATGAAGTTGGTAGCTGCCTCGGTGCGGCGCTCATCCTTGAAGCGGCGCCAGGACTCCCAATCAAAATCACCAACACCCCGGATCACCTGCAGGGCACAAGCCAGAAGCATGAAGTTATCCGCTTTACAGCAGATATCTGTGAACAGGACAAGTTATAGTCATACATGTTTGATCAAGTTTCAAGGGCGTCTAGACTCAACCGGGCCATGGCATATGCTACCAACAAGCATGCCTATGTTTTTGTCAAAATCGCATATGAGTGCCTTCCAGTACTTGGAGCGACGATCCAGCCACTCAGCAGATTGATCGAGCATGCATCACATTTATTGCTATCATTCAGCCATAGCCATAAGGCCATCAGCCCCGTGTCCAATGTTTTGCAGGCGGATCTTGATACAGTGTTCATGACACGGCATTACCATCGGTCTCGAGCCATGCCAGCATCATCTGCTGAAATTGCAGCACAAAGTCACATCATAACCACCATCAGTCAGCGCGAATGCACCGTGAAATGTCGCCAAAACAACTTGGGACTCCATAACTCATCAGCCTACCTTCTTCAAGCCATCTTGCAAAGCGACCAGCATCTCAAACAAGTCCCTGGGCAGGCTGGCGACCAGCCCTACAGACCCATTCACACCACCAAA
>NSMO01008972.1:1546-19149 GCA_002588565.1 Coelastrella sp. UTEX B 3026 | reverse complement strand
ACCTCTTGGGCTTTCTCAGGAGGCAGATCCAGAAACATCTCAACGAGGTCTCCGTCTATGAAGTTGGTAGCTGCCTCAGTGCGGCGCTCATCCTTGAAGCGGCGCCAGGACTCCCAATCAAAATCACCAACACCACGGATCACCTGCAGGACATAGGCCAGAAGCATGAAGTCACTCGCTGTGCAGCAGGTAACATGTTTGTCCAGATTTGAAGGGCCAGTAGAGCCAACCGGGCCGTGGCATATGCAACCACAAGCATGCCTATGGTGTTGTCAAAGTTGCATGTCAGTGCCTGCCAATACTTGGGGCATGCAGCAGACTAATAGAGCGTGCATCACACGGCATTGCCATAAATCTCAAGCCATGCCAGCACCATCTGCTTACATTGCAGCACAATATCACATCAAAATCATCATCCATCAGCGCACATGCACCATATAGTGTTGCCAACACATTGAAACTAGTTAAGCTGATGAGCCTACCTTCTTCAAGCCATCCTGCAAAGCGACCAGCATCTCAAACAAGTCCCTGGGCAGGCTGGCGACCAGCCCTACAGACCCATTCACACCACCAAACAAGAATGTTGGCACTGCCCCCAGCTCACTGTCGGGCAGACGCATCACCAGGCTGCCGGGCCTGATGCGGTTGATGAACTCCCCAGTGTGGAAGCGGCCAACAACTTCTAGCCGAGCACGTTCTTCATCTGTGGCGGCATCTGGATTCTTGCGGACCACGACCTGTAAGACAGACACCAGGTTGCAGGGCACACGGACTCTTGATTTGACCAGGTTACAGCTGCAACACAGCTGTATCGGCACACACAGCACACCACCTCAGCTTCGAGATGTCACATGTGTGACCAACGACAGTCGAATGCTGCTGCAGATGCCAGTCCAAACAGCATAGGTTCCTCACACAAGCCCTATCGAGGAATATCTCCTGGCTTGCATTGGTCTATAACATACGAGTAGTCCGAAGCTCATAAAGCCACACTATAGGGCCACCCCTGCTGTCTACCGGACCAAAACTCACCAGGTTATGGCTGTTGTCTGCTGCTGCGTAGGTGTCATCATCAAGCAACGACAAAGCGGTGAGCCACTTGCTCTCCTGATCACGAGCACGGATCTACAGCCAGAGGAACGCGCAGGCACTACAGCTTTGCTACTCATACGTGTGCGACCCTCAACTTGCTGAGCAGGCAGTGCGAAAGAGTTTAGCAACAGTGATAAAACATGTCAGCACAACTCGTCCCTGAAACCGACACTAATGTAATCCAGGAGCAGCGACGCCCTTGGGCTGCACTGTTCCACACAAGCCCAGGCGCAGCTCCTTCATGCCATCCTGCAACCTAGTACTGCTGGTTGACATAATGCTGCTGTTGTGGGCAAAGGGAATAATACCAGCACCGGCAAAGCAGAAACGTGCTGCTGATATAGCTGCCATATCAGCAGTGATTCCAGTTGGACGATGGAGTTAAAGCACAAGTCCAGATCCAGGCATAAAGGAGACTGTGGTGTAAAAAGACACCCACTCCATGCCTTACCTCCAGCGCCCCCTCAGCTGCCTTGTACACGAGCAACGTGATACTGTTCATCAGATCACCAACTACCACAAAGTCACCTCTGCAGGAGACGCAACAAGTTGCAGATGACTGTATGAGAACAGCAAGCTTGGCTGCTGCTAGAAGCAGCTGCTTCTGACATGCGACAGCATCAACAGAAGCATTCTGAATACGTCTAGCAGGATCAGGTCGAAACCTGGGCAGTGACAGCAAGTACCAGCTGAATGGCTTTGACTAAAGTGCAGGATACTTGGTCTTGGGATTGGCTGCTCTGCTGCCAGCCAGACTTGTGTATCCACCAGTGCTGTTACAGCCTCTGCTGTGTACACACTGACACAGTACCCACAAACCCAAGACCAGATGTCATACACCAAGTACTCTCAGACTTACCTAACAGCCAAGTGCAAGCATAACACCTGCACTGACACAGGACTGCAGTCACTAACAAGCTCCTGTCGCCCTCCAGCTGCCGCAGCCCACTTGTACAGATGAACCTTGTTGTTGACAGTGGCCAGCAGCTTCCCTTGGAACTCACACAGGTTGTACACGGCCCCGTGGACTTCTAACTGTTCTACGAGGGCCAGGGAGTTGTTGCTGGGGGTGTATGAGAGCAGCAGGACATGACCTTTACTAGGCTCAAACTCCTGCAGGAAACCAGCAGAGAAACATGATGATGTAAGAGTTGAGATACAAGATGCACACTCATTCACAAGATCTTTGTAATGCAGCCGGCATGAAAAGGTGGTAGTTGTGCACTGCTGCGACTGGTGACAACACATATTGTGGTACGGTGTGATGTAGATCTACTGACCTCTCACTGAATGATCCAAGGCCATTGATTACAATCAAAAGGGAGGAGGTTTTGGTTGCATAGACAAAAAAAGCAGCCCTAGCACGAATTGTCAGCACCACTTGCAGCTGGCCACCACCCGGACCCATTCCCACTTACATTTGGCTTGATGACAGCAGTTCCAACAATGTAGAACACAGAGCTCTCTTCGCTGGCCCCTGCTACTGCTGATGCTTCTGCTTTGTCTGCTGCTGCACCACCGCCAAAGCTCATACTTGCAATAGCTGTGGGTATCTCCTGGTTGTCCAGGGGGTAGGAGGCTAGCAGGTCAAACGTGGCATCACTGAAGATTCGTAGATGCCCCCGACCAACATCACCTGCAGGGACAAGGGATAACGCACTGAGGAATAGCACGTATACAGCATACATCATGGGCTTGCGGAGGGGTTATGTCACGCCGTGAAAGCTTGCTACTACCGCATTTGCAGATGTATGTTATACAAACGAGTTGAAAGCTTGCGTGAGGGGTCTGTGCCAACATGCAACCTGCAAGCGACACAGATCGCCTGCAGTCCACAGAATCTGGTTGGCCAATATACAAGGTGAGCATTGTCTGCAGTAAGACATGTTTCGAAACTGCCTGCACACACCAGCAAAAGCTCAAGGCTTTGACGCACTTTTGACAATGCCTTTGAAGGTTTGCCATTAAAAAATCGCAAATGTATTCCCAGTGGTTTATCCCCACTAATATGAGAGGGCCAAGCATGTATGGTTCACTTATAGATACAAGACACACATCCTTCCCAAGAAGGGTGCATCTATGTACTCGCCTGCTGCCGCAGCTGATGGCGCTGTGATTGTGAGCACTCCAAAAGACTTGGTCTCAGCTTGATGTGCAATACGCCTTGGCTGTTCTCCAAGAGGAACAGTACGAATATGGAGCTTCTGGATACCTGCATGTGCAGTTTCGAGTGGTGTATGTTTATGATAGCAGCAAACAGAAGGCCGCCCACATACAAGAACACACAAAAGGTGTGCAAAAGCATCTCTTGGCAGCATCTTCGATGATATCACTGAATGAATCATAGATTTGACATGAGAGTTCAACAACGGCCTGGTGTTTATGACAGCAGTGTACTACCAGCACATGGACCCCATCCACCCTGAATACTTATTTCACTTTCAGTCAGATTAGTAATCAGGTTCCCCCCCCCGCCGGGCCGGCCGCCTCACCATCAATAGCTCCCAAGCTGAGTTGATCCCCCTTCACAAGCGCCAAGCTATCGGGGAAACTGCTGGTAGTGAAACTGCACAAGTACTCAACCTGCAGTTCACACGATTCAAACCCCGTGGCAGACACGTGTTCATTGTTGTCGAGGAGCATGTTCTGCAACAATCTTTGCAGGGAGCTGAACCCACTCAGCATTAAATCACAAGTGGCAGGTGCTGAATACATTGATGCGGCTGCTGTGGTGTGCAGTACACGTGTGCTCAGCGCCTGATTGGTAAAAACAATGAGTCAGATATGTTGCACTCGGATTTACCAGGCCCAGGCCACCAGATAGGCCTGTCTGGAAAGAAAAGTGCAGTCTGATGTGCCACAGTGGTGCCACTTTGTCAGCACCGGTGCAGTGCTATGCCCACAGCATGTGTTCACAGCGTGGAGTTGTGGCTTTCATAACCTGTAGCACCAAGAATGGAGTCATGTTCACAAACATGCAGTGCACAGGTATGGCAGCTCTGGACTCAATCCAGCACAAGCCACCTGGGCAAAAGCTTGCACTGGTTTTCCCTGGGAGAGAACTCAAAATGATCTGTTGTTCACTTCACACAAGCCTGCAGATGCTGTCGCACTTGAACAAGACTCACATAATCTCTGAACTGCAACAGGTAGCCAGGATAGAGTTGCAAGACATGCCTCTTCAGCCATGGGAGCTCAACTCAGTTTTCAACAGCCAGTTTCCAACACTGTGTCGTGTTTGAACCCCCCTCACCCCCTGCAGCGAAGTGCAAGCTGCTGATACACATAGACAAACAGCCTGGACACACTTACATTGTTCTCATTGAGGTTGCTGTAGAGCAGCTTCTTGTTATTGCTGTAGAT
The DNA here is from genome assembly GCA_002588565.1 of Coelastrella sp. UTEX B 3026. Taxonomy (NCBI): domain Eukaryota; kingdom Viridiplantae; phylum Chlorophyta; class Chlorophyceae; order Sphaeropleales; family Scenedesmaceae; genus Coelastrella; species Coelastrella sp. UTEX B 3026. The sequence continues at coordinate 14,694 of NSMO01008972.1, read as the reverse complement.
GATTGTGGGCCGATCACTGGCAGCAAACACATGACGCTCTCCAGCGGTAGTGAATGCTGACAGCAATATGGGCTTTGTGCCCAACACAACCTTCTTATGGTCTGCAAACACACACATACACACACAGAGGATGCATTATTCAACGGGGTGGTTTAACTGGCATACGTGAGTCTGACAGATCACAGACGCTGCAGAGCGCATAACTGCACCCAGAAATCAGCTCTGCAGCAAAAGCCACGTATCTTTTGTACAACGTGTGGTACAAATCCACACTCCAGTGCCAGACTTGTTACAGGCATTGCTATCAGTTGGTGATGAAACAGATGCTTCATGCAGAAGCTGTGTGTGCAACATACCTGACAGAGCTGTTGTGTCTGGTTGCAACCTCCAATTGTGTAGTTGACCATCACCCAAGCCACACAGCACATACGCCTGCATACACAGACATACACACACACATGCATCTCACACCATGACGAGCAGCAGCTGGGCTGCTCAGGGGCGTGTCCAGACCGACAGCAGGCGTCACCACCTAAGCATGTTAAAGATGAGGTCTATGTGTGATGTATTTGAGACTTAGGCCGGGCATAGCTCTGCAACTGCCTCCAAGGGCCTATTCAAGATCCCCCTGATATAGTCCCCTTCCCCCTTGAGCCCTGTAACCGTGATAACATTATCGTTGTTTTATGTATGATTGCGGTGACCGCTTGGGGCCCTCGAGAAGAGCAGGCTGTTTCACTTCCTACTGGGCCCTCCAGTGTGATATACCTCAAATCGTTACTAAGGGTCGGTAGGCCATACCTGTCCCTCAAAGTCAGCTAGTGCTACTGATCTTGGTATGATCTCAGAGCCTAGGTCCTCTGTGACCAGGGGTGTCAGGGCTGGCAGTGACAGCAGCTTGACTTGCATGGACCAACTGCCAATCACGGCCAGACTGGCTTTGTTGTTGTGCTCCGCACCTGCAGCCATAGCATCAGATCAATACAACACTACACTTGCACTGTCCAGAAAACTGGGGAAAACAGACAGGCTTCATAACGCAGAGTACACAAATTCTGCCAGGCTGGACTGTAAAAATGTTAGAGAGGTGATCAGTAGGTAGATGTCAAGCCACATCGGTTCAGCAGCTTACGCCCCTGCAGCCAGCGGGCCCTACTACTAACAAGGATCATCATTGCTGGACACCGTAGCCCTAAGGCCATCGGCCCCAAGCCTTATCTACCCAGTGACTTCAAGTCACTTTCGCACCAATGGAATGTACAATCCCTTGAGTTATCCCTTGATCCTGTTAGAGGGGGAAGCCACCCAAAGCCACCCTCCCTACGTTGCTAAGCACAGAAGCCGGCCCTACCGTGCCATGGGCCTATCAAACCTACAACAAACCCTGTTTCAACTCACCAACAGGTGTTATATCCAGACACGCCACCTCAGCATCCATCACAGTCCCGCCAACTTCCACCAACTCTCCACCTTCTGTTACCTCCAACAACCACAAGCGGCCCCCGCCAGCAGCAACCAGCACCTGGCAGGGACTAGCAGCAGCAAGTGTGATGCTGCTGCCGGCCTCTGCGGGGTTGTGTTGTGCTTGTGCTGGTGTCCACTGCTGCAGCAGGTTGCCGCTGGATGAGCTCACAAGCCGCACTGCTGTTGTGGTCACCTGCAGTGCAGCAGATGATCAAGTGCTCAGGACACAGCAGCTGTATCAACAATCTGCAATCTTTAGAGAACTGCGTTGTTGAAGAGGTGTACATGGTAACACATCTTGAAGCTTATTGAACAGGAGCAAGAAGTTCTGGTGGTTATCCATTGCTGCAACAGCTTGATGTTGGATAAGCTGACGAGCCGCACTGCTGTTGTGGCCGGCTTCGACAGACCACAACATTCAGGCAACAAGATCCCTGTGGACACGACCGCCCGGTCTGAGAAGACCTAGTGCCCTTTTAACCAACAGCACGCATTCACAACTAGGAAAAGTGTAGACCACCTTCAATCAACGACACTCAAGCGACAGACAGGCCAAACAATTTCACATGCAGTACACATTTCACATGCAGTACACATTCAAAACATCAACAGTGTGGTCATTCATGCACCAGGGTTGCCTACCTGCAGCAGCTGGTCGTGCTGTGTTGTAGCAGCCAGCAGTGTCTGTGTATCGCTGTCAAAGCCCTCGATAGTAGCTTCATCCAGCACATCTTCCTCACTGATGGCCAGTAGACGTGTTTCACCAACAAAGCTGAGCACCAGGTGGCTGTCATAAGCATCCATCCAGCTGCGGCGGAGGCTCCAGATACCCTTGACACCTGTCATCGACCAAAGCAAAATAGCTTTTCACTATCAGCCAGCCAAAACATCAGGCACGGGGCCGATGGCCTGAAGGCTAAGGCTGACTGGTAGCCTTATCAGGCAAAGCATGCAAGAGAATGAGGGCTTGGAACCCAGTAGGCCAATTGAGTCAGGACCCTGTATCCAAGCGACTGCTCAGGATGATCGCTCACTAGGAGAGTGCAGTGGCTATCAAGCATAGCTAGATGGCAACAAGTTGTGTTGCTGGACCATCCTAGCAGGTGAAAAGGCCCAGAGGAATAGTCCCTCTTATGCAAGCAAGCCAAGGAGACGGACGGCCATGCTGACACACCGACACACCTGGCAGTTCCATAGCAGCAGCTTCATGTATGCCAATGCCATTGCGAACTACCCGTAGACTGCCATCTTGAAAGACACCACAGCAAGCCACCATCTGAACACAGCAGACAACCGCAGCTGAGTGGGCATGCTGGATACCAAACACAGCATTGGGTGGCAGTTGGTGGTGCTGCTTCTGTTTCCTCGGCAACAGACGATTGCTGAACCACCTACATTCAGTTGCCTTGCCATCTGCAACATGCACACAGGCCGCCCGGAACATCCCACGACTGCATGATACCAGCGATATTCCCATTGGTGGCATGATCAAGGAGGTGGCAGAGTAGTATGACAGTTCGTGTATACTAGCACTCGAGTGCCACACCGTATGACTGCACCCTGCAATCCCTGTACCTGCCCCTGGCCTTGTCGCTCCAAATCCATGACTACAAAATCCACAATCGGCGCCAAGCTGGGCCACGTATCCACCACCTCAACATGGTTTGGACCATCATCACCACCACCAGCAGCAGCAGCAGCTGCCCCAGCATCTGCACTGCCACCCTCCGCTGCCGCTGCTGCAGCAGGGTTGCTGCTCTGCGTTGGGAGTGGCTCTGCATGTAGCTTGATGAGCTGGCTGTCACCACCTTTGCTGCCGAGGAAGACGTACCCACTGTCTAGATAGGCCATGCAGCTAGTACTTGTGGTGCGACCTGCAGTGTTACAATGCAGCACAGCGGTGTCATGGTGTGCTGCAGGTATGTTCATCACAAGCATACTGCAGGAGGGCATTCTAGTTCTTGTTGCAGGAGAGGCATGCGAGGCATGTGACTGTGGTCTAAGCCAGGCAGCTGGTACCATGAGAGCACCGCAATAGCTTTACATCCATGACAAAAGCATGATACTATCAGATGAAACAGCCCAAGATTACTAGCAACCCCATTACTACTCTATGAGAGAGCGAATTCTTTGGAGAGCACTCTCCAAGCCAAACAGCAAGTGACACCAACAGGCGACTAGCAACACAATTTCACGCTCGTGTTGGCCTGCTGCCACGCCAGGCTGCCTGAGACATAGTGTGTATGAAGTAGTACCAGCACTTTTGGCTTGCTGGTGAAACGAGCACAACAGACTGTCCAGTGTGTTTGCACACCGACTGCACTGCCTTATGCAATCATCTCGGATCAATCCTCTCACCCAGTGTTTCCACTTTGAGTCCTGCTACTCTGTTCTCAACATACGCCAATACCAGCAGGTGTAACCCTCCAGCAAAATCTGACAGAAGATAGCGGCTGCCATCAGGATCTACTGCACACCAAGACTGAAAGGCAGAAGGCAGCAGCAAGGCCACATACGTCACATCATCGCCCATTTGTACTCCTTGCAATGGGGGTAGCCACACACAGTCAATGTTTATTCTACATTCATACATGCATGCGCCTGTTCACAGCAAGGGAAACAGGCACAATCCCACAGTTATTCGTTACAGGCCCAGCCGAGTGGTAACTTCAGAAGGCAGCCGGCTTGTGTGAAGGATAGCTGCCACCAGGCGTGACCACCAGAATGGGTTACACACCTGTATCGCTGTGTTTGGTTTTATCTGTGTGCTGCGCATGGGCTGCTGTGTGTTGAAGTACGTCAGCACAGACTCCCCCACAATGATAGCACCCCCCAGAGGTGATGGCACAGGGATGACCTTGTTACTGCCAGCATCTATGTTGTTCTGATACCAGGGGCCTTCTTCAAGCTCCTGTGAGAGGCAGTGCAGGACAGCCAAACATCATGATACATGCAGTTGACCGAGGACTGGTTTCAGTGTTATGTGTACGCCAGTTGGGTCTGGGGTCATAGAGTAACTCTCAAAGCGAATTGCGGGTTTCAAGGAAGGCAAGATGAGCAGTTTTGACCAGTTCTGGTCTGCAACGAGAGTGCTGACTGACACATTGGAAACATCGAAGACATCCACATGCAACCACGCCCCTGTAGAACTGCAGTGGCAGCGTGTACTGCTCAGCCTGTTTTGTGTTGCTGCACGCACCTTGGTTTCTAGATTCAGCATGTATGTCTTAACATGTCTGGCCTGCTTGTTATCCTCATACAGGAGAGCTATCACCGGCTTTGCTGCTGCAGCTGCTGCGGCACTGCTTCCTGCAGCTGCTGACTGTGCACCGCTGGGCGCCAGGAATGCCATGTCGATGACTGTGAGCTCTTCAAGGCGAACATTGAAGGTTTCTGGTGCCACACGGAGGGTGGGACTGCTGTCATCGAGCTGAAGGACCTGTGGAGCACACAGAATGCACTGGCAGATCAGATACACATTCGATAGATATTCTGTTCTGTCATACCGTCATGATTTTGTACGTCATGCACTACAGCAGGACCAAAGATGGCTTTGATCTGGCAACAATGTCAGGCTGATGCATTACCTTGTCAGACTTGAACCAGAGCATCAGAGGCTACTGATTACTGCATGGTGTCTATCAAGGAGCTGACAGGGAAAGATACCATCAAGCAGTGGGGACTGACTGACTCAGCACTGCAGCCGTCACTGCCCTGTTGATACTGTCCTTGCAGCTGGCTCTATCTGACTTGCTGCTCCCATGCAAAAAATATCCCAACTGTGCAGTGTGCATACACTAAACCAGTTGCTGGTGCTGCTGCACACACCTTGAGCTGTCCATCATACAGATGCAGTGCAATGGCTCTGCAGTCTGGATCAACAGCAGCTAGCTGTCCAGCTTCTACCGGCCGACCAATTGCATCTTTGACATCACAAGTGGCTCGAGTAACGAGCTCTGGTGTGCCAGCAGGACCCGAGGGGTTGTATTCAAGGAGAGCAAACTTGTAGTGCTCTGTCAAGAGCAGCAACAGGTCCTTGCTAGCGTTCTGCAGCATACAGACAGGATTGCATTCAATCTACGTGATTACCTAAGTGCCCACAATTGAGCGAGCAGACCAGTCTGTGTAACGTCGGTTGCAGTTTCTGGCTGTAGGGCGAGATCACCAGGCACTTGTGATCTGCTGCATCAGAGGCACTTGCTGCCGAGCTGAGTGCGAATGCTTCGAATGGCCTGGGGAGTACTTGACAGCTTGAGCGTTGCTTGAGGCTGGCTGATTGACAACGGACTACTCTTAGGAATTGGGCTGCAAGCGTTGCTGCAGCGTTTGGGAAGCCAAGAGCATCCACGTGTCAACTTATGCAACTGCTGTTTGCTGTACTGCAATTGACATCTGTGCTGTGGCATGTAACATGCCGCATGCTGCTATTACAGTTGATCGCCCACCTTGGGTCTGAATAGTCGTAAAGCTGACACCACACCAAATACAGGAGCACTAAGGACGGCCTGCGTACCAGAAAAGCAGTGCAGGCAGAGTCAAATACATTGTCGCAATTGCTCCAGGTCCTAAGCTGGACCTGCTATGGGCAAACATGCAGCCCTGCGTTGCTGACATGTGGCGGAGCTGCGGTGATACATAGTCTGCTTGTTTGCTTGGTACTGTCCATGTTGCAGCATGTGCTACGTCCATTGCATCAGTGGAACTACTACTGCACTGCTGCTGATCCTTGGGTTGTGTGAGTCGCAGATAACGTAACGGCTAGCTCATCCAATGCTTGAGATCACCTTCAAGCCTTCGGGTGTCAGGAGCTGAATGTCTAAGTGGGTGGATCGCCTGGCATGATATGACAGTGGTGATCAGTACTAGGGGCACCAAGACAGCAGTCAATAAGAGTAGCCTCGCTATTAGGGCCCCACCCGATGATGAGATTCACATCATTACTGCCTGTGAAATTCCCGACAACGCAGTGTCTGACTGCAGTTGGCTTTTGGGCGGTGACGCAGTAGTTGAATATGCACCCCTGGGTGCCCACGTCCACTGCCATAGGCTGTGCCATAGCACCGTCTGATCCGCACTGTGGACAATCCCACTATCTAGCCTTATCTTATTCGCCCATATAGCAGGCGCAAAAGGGACCAGAACTCGTGAAACTGCAAGTCCCGCTGCTGGCACAGCAGGTACCAGTCACCACTGCAACCGCGCAAAGGCCTCCAAATACAATCTTACAAAAACACTGCGCTATGTAAAGTGTCGGGACGTGAACGCACCTGCGTTGGTTGCTAGCTGAGACCGCAGCAAGCCCCGGCCCTTGAACTCAACAGAGGCCTTTGCTGGTACTGGTCTGCTGTTCGTGCAGTTCAAGCTTAGTTAGAGTCATATGGATAAGAATTCATGTAATGAGTCGAGAATAGCCTATGCACCGGCCACAGCGGGTTGCCCTCGTGCTGCTGCTGTGCCTGGTCACAGCGTGCGAGGCAGCATCACTCGAAGTAAAAACTCGAGATGAGATATGCGCTGCGATCGGGGTCTCTGCTCAGCTCATCGTTGTGAAAGCTAGTCTCTCCTTTTGCTCGCCTTGCCCTGCTGACATCGACCACGATGTAGTCATTACGGGAAATCCAGGGGTTGTTTTAGACCTTTGTTCGGCTGGGCAGCCCGTCCTGAATGTGCGTGTGGGCTCTCTGGTGATTCGCAGCATCTCTGTAGCAAATTTCACTAGTTCTAGATTAGCTAGTGATATAGTACCGGTGCCACAGATAGTCAGCTCAGCTGGAGCGGTGCTGTATGATGAAGTCGTGTTTCTTGACAGCAGCAGGCCAGGTGCACTTCTGCAGTTCCCTTACTGGTCTGGCACTGCAGAACCACTATTGCTGCCGCCGCACAAGTACTCAATCCGGGACTGGAGAACTGTCAGCGTTAGGAAATACAATCAGGCTATCCGAGCGTGGCGTGTAAGACACTGGCAGGCAGCTGGCGGAGCTGGGCTGCACAAAGTCACCAACAGCTTGCTGGTTTCAGCGCCGCAGTCATGTTACCAGTCTGGCAGTGCCTTGATTTGGGATATCACCAGCTTGTTTGCGTCGTTATCGCATCAGGCTACTCGCAGCATCACGTTCATCCAAGAGTTTGAGCTGGATGCTGAACAGTGCAGCCTCCTGAAGCGAGCAGTAGGCAGCAAGCACATAAGCATTAGGAGTTGTTCTGAAGCCCCTAGCAGGATAGTGCAGCAGCTTAGCAGGTGTCTAGGCGATCGAGCTGCTGTAGATTCTGCACAGCTACAATCGGAGCTGCAAACCACACGCAAGTCACTTCTAGAGCAGCTGACACAGGAACAGCAGAAGCCAGCTCGCTCTGGGATTCACTCTGTCAGCCTCAGAGGTGTTACCGCAGTGCTCAGGCAACTGAAACACATAGTACCACAAGCAACAGGCAACCCAGCAGCATCAGATGAGCCAGAGAGGACTCGCGATGCCCCCACAACCACAGCAGACAGCACCTGGCTGGCACCCAACAGAGCAGCACTCATGTCAGCTAAGTACCCTAAGGGCAGCTGCTTCGCAGATGTTGGGGGCTACTCCTTTGCAGCATCAAGCGCAGCAGAGTTCAAGCGGCTGATATCCGACAATGCTGTGACACATATGGAGTTGAAGGGGGACATCGTGTTGACACCGGACTTGTTTCCTCCTGAACAAGCAAATGACAGGACCAAGGGACTCAACATATCACACCATGTGAGTGGACTGAACACGTCTGCAGCAATCAGCCACTAAACTCCTGAGCACAGCACATTTTGGAAGTTTGCAGTGGGGTGTCAGTCCAGGGGGGCAAGTGCTTGCGGCCGAGTTGCTGTGTCTTGGGGATGCGTGCGCAGATGTGATGGGACCAGTAGAAACATGTATGTGCCAACAGATGAGTCTCTGAGCTGCTACAATAGCAAGTACATGTTTGCCATCAGCAGTCAGTAGCAGCAGTGTGTGCTTGAACAGTAGCACAGCAGCATCAACCACTTTCAGCACCATCAAGTTGGACAGCACGGTGTTGGCAGCATGCAGTCTCAAAATCCTGATAGCAGCAGCAGCACACAAGAAGTGTTGCGTGTCACATGTCCTCAGGTTGAGATTCGTGCATGCACTGGTGATGTGAACACGCCCGTGATTGTGGATGTGAACTACCTCCAGCAGCAGATATACGTGTATGGCTTCATGCGCTGGGCGGGCAACATCAAGTTCATCAACAGCTACCCATCACCTCGCAGGGCGGGGCTGTTCCCGCTGATCAGCATACTGTCAGTCGAGGAGGATGGCATCGTGGAGTTTGAGGTGCGTAGGACTCGGGGTGTCTGTGCTCAAGTAGTTGCTGCGAAAGGGGGGGGGGGCGCTGGGCGGTGGTGCAGCCATGGTTGCTCCTTGTTGGAGGCAGTGCTGCTGTCCTACTGCCCGCGCTCAAATTGGAAGCCCTGTAGAACTCAACTGTGTATGCATTGGACTGAGCGTATCACTATGTGTTACGTGTGCAGCTGCTGCCTCGGCTGCTTCACATTGCGCTTGGATCATATGTTGCAGGATTTGGAGATTGAAGGCACGGAGACGTGCGCCCTGTTTGAGCCCAGCAACGCCTGGTGGTCAGCCTACAGCAATGACACACTATCAAAGCTCTTTGTGCCTCAGCCGTCTGACTATGACCGGCTGAGTGCCAATGAGGTGTTGTTGCTCAACTGGAAGTTCAACAAGTCTGCCTGGGTCAGAGCCACACAGGTCAGTCAGCAGCTATCAGCAGCAGCCATCTTTGCACACAGTGAGCAGGTGCTGCTTGCTTGCTTTCAGTGGCACGTGACGGTCTCTTGCAACAGGACTGCATAGCCAATTCCACAGTCTTAGCTCACTAGGGTATGTTTCATGTCCTGCAAGCTTGCTCTCACTGTTGTCAGAGGTGCAGCAGCATCTGCTTACATCCCTTGCAGAGCCTATAGAGGGCTATGCTTCTGACCAGGTCACCCACCGTAGTCTTGCTTTGCTGTTGTGTGGTACTGTTCCTGCGCCAGGGTCCCAACGGTGTCTCCTTAGCCAACGGTGAGGGCTACTGGCACTGGATTGATGTCATGGCTGACTACGCAGCGCCAAAGAAGACCGCACAGAGCATCTTGGTGATTGTGCTGCCTGTGGTGCTGGGAGGTCTGGCACTGATTGGAATGCTGGTGGGAGTTGTCATGTGGAAAAGGTAAATGGCCCTGGTGCTTTTCTTTGCTGCTTTGAACACTGCTGGCATGTGCCTTCAGTGGAATAAAGATGCTTGAATCTACTGAAGTGCAGCCCTAGTATTGATGCAATGGTAGCCCTCATAGCGCTTGTGGGCGTGACAAGTACAAGAGTAGCCAAAGGATTGGTATGTTGGATTCTTATGCCTTGTGAGAGTGCTGTTCAAAGCTGCACACATTGACATATGGCACTGACGCTTGCTTCATATGTGCAGGCGGCGGCAACCCAACCCTTGTGCGCCAAAGAGTGTGGCTCACAGGAGCAGATCCTCTAAGGATGTGAGCATGGCTGACCGGACCAACAGCGCTGACCGGACCTACAGCACTGATGAGGGCAACAACAGCACAGAGGTCATTTCAGCACAGCGCCAGCTCAGCATGCTTGGCTCAACGGCTTCAAAGCCTAGTGTAGATACACAAGGTACGTGCCTGCTGTGGCTTGCAGTTTGCTTTGTGTTCCCTGGGGCAGTTGGTATCTTCTGGGACCGGTTGCGTATGTTTAGTCATGCTGAGAGCATTAGCAACTGCAATACTGCCCAGGTGGTGCTGCACTGCTCAGAGTCTCCTGCAAGTTGCAAGTGCATGTTGCGGCACTTCATGAGCCCTAGGCGTGCATCCAGCTTGCTCAGCTGGTCAATCAGGATCTGCCCAGCATAGTCAATATTCATGTTATGTGACGCTTGTACTGCTTGTGTGCTGCTGGTGTTTGTGCTGCTTCACAGAGCTGATAGAGGAAGCCAGACGGCGCATGCAAGGCACAGGAACAGCCCGCAAAGACACGACCATAGTGTTGGAGGGGCTTCTAGGAGAGGGAACATTTGGCAAGGTGTACAAAGGTGGGTGGTACTCGTCACAGATTAACCAGTCGCTGACCTGGCTCAAATGAACAATTCGGTTGGTGGGCTTGTAGTCAGTTGAGCAGCGTGGAAGCAGACAAACCCTGTAGCATTTGGCAGTCATGACCGACCATATAACACTTGTTGTCACGCCTTATCCTGCACTTCTCGTGTCGTTCTCGTTTGAATGACTATGTTTCAACCCAGGGTTGCACATGTGTGTGTCCTGCAGGTCACTGGCAGGGCACTGTTGTTGCAGTGAAGGCCATGTTGTTCCCAGCAGCCATGAGTGGCAAGGAGAAGAGAGAGAAGATGGCCATCATGGAGACGGCCATCAGCAGTAGCCTCAGTCACCCAAACATAGTGCAGACATACACATACGTGGTCAAGCCGCTCACAGGGGAGCTGGCCATGCAGGTGACAGGATAGTTGACTGACTTGGGTCAGTTGCTTTGAGGCTTGTGAAGCTGCTATTTGACAAGCTTATTGCTGGCACGCCATTTTGTAGTTGTTAGCAGTTGTCAGCAGACTCTGTTGGTTGTGGTCTGGCTGCAAGTGGCCCTCTGTTGGTGACGTTGCCAGCTAGCAAGGGTTCTAAACACTGCTGGATTAGTCACAGCACTGCACTTACACACCTGTCAAGGGACTGCTGTGTTCGTTTTCTGACGTTTTCTGACTAACGTTGTCTGACTGAAGTGGGCTGTCAGCTGCTGCTTGTGTCTCGTTCAAATGTCACCATGCTGAATTATGCTGAGTCATGCTGAGTTATGCTGGGTCATGTTACTGCTGTAGGTGCTAGAGCATAAGAAGGGCTCTCAATCAGCAGGCGAGAGTGAAGCATCATCTGCTGTGGGCAGCGACACAGCAGAAAGCCATGGCTGGGAAGTGCGGTTGGTGTTGGAGCTGTGTGACCGAGGCAGCTTGAAAGACTTGCTGAACAACGGTGGTTTGCGAAGTGCTGCCACGGGCCAGCCAGATATGGCCGGCATTGTGGCTACTGCTTTGGATGTTGCTCGGGCAATGCTGCATCTACACAGCGAGAACGTCATACACAGCGATCTGAAGGTAAGGCCTGGGTTTGGACCGGCTAGACCTGCACTGTTGTATGGGCCATCATCGACACAAGGGGCCCAACGCCATACTGATGTCATGGTTGCAAAGCTCAACATGCAGTCAAACAAACTCTTGGGATGCACCAGTGGCATGCTTGCTTGTGTTGAACCCCTGGCCCTGCAAGCGACTGTAGGTATCTGCTTGCATCGGCCAACCTGCCCAGCTACCCACGAGAACCTTTCATGATGTTGCTGTCGCACCACAGGCCCGCAACGTGTTGCTGAAGTCAGCTGGCTCTGATGCTCGTGGGTTTGTTGCCAAGGTGTCAGACTTTGGTCTGAGTGTGAGAATGGATCCATCTGAGACACATGTTTCAAACGTGTACCAGGTCAGTGCTTGGCCAGCTGTGGCAACATCTGGGGCACTTGCCAACTCGCTGGTACAAACTGTGCACATGCATCTGGTTTAGCAGGTGGCATCTAAACAACTTCAGCAGCAGGATCTCCTGCCTTGCTAGCTTGAGAGGCATGCTGAGACCTTGGTACCGTTCAGCAACGTTTAGCAACATCCCCGCTGTTGCTATTGACAGCAGTTGATAAGCTGATAGCAGCTGACACACTATGATACAGCCAACTGAAGCACACCATAAGGTGTCAACTTGTGTTGCTTCCTGCAGGGTACTTTGACCCACATGGCGCCTGAAGTCCTCATGTACGGCAAAATCAGTCGCGCCAGTGACGTATACGCATTTGGTATTCTGCTCTGGGAGCTGTACACGGGCCAACAAGCCTTCAAAGGCACACCGCGCGTGCTGCTGGGTCATGAGATCACGAAGATGGGCAGGCGGCCAGAGTTTCCTGCAGACTGTCCGTTCGACTACCAGCTGCTAGCGTGTAGGTGCTGGGAAAGTGACCCAGCTATCAGGTGAGCTTGCTGCTGAGATGTCGGTGTGCAGGAAGCTCAGACCCCTGCTAGTTTTGTAACTAGTCATTGGCAGTCTGTTGGTAATCAGCAAGCCACCAGGTTCATCAGCACGTTCATCACTAGGTTCGCGCCAAGCTGCAGCATCTGAGCCTTTGGTTCGGATTGCAAGGGCGTGGTCCTGAATTCTGCTACGGCAAGGCATACTGCAGAGCATAAAGTGTCACGCAAATGAAGGGGGTTTATGAGTAAGGCCCAATGCTTGCATGTGCCATGTGTGTTGTGCATCCATTGCATCCTGATTGTTGCTGCAGGCCATCATTCCAGCAAATTCTAGCAGATCTGCAGCGCATGGCAGCCAAGTTCACCATGGACAGCGCCACAAGCCTACCCCTGCCACAGCAGCCAGCAGGGCACATGGCAAGCCCCCCAGGCGCCACTGCAGCAAACCATCAGCAACAGCGCCAGCAGCAAATGACACCGACGTTAGCAGCTGCTGTTGCTGCAGCATCACCAGCAGCGGGCGGCCTCGACCCCGCTAAGCTGCATAACTGGGAGCCACAAACCAGTTTACTGAATCTCACCAGCATATCCAGCAAAGAAGGGTCAGCAGCAAGGCT
>NSMO01008928.1:1023-17796 GCA_002588565.1 Coelastrella sp. UTEX B 3026 | reverse complement strand
GCTGAAAAAACTGTCAGCACGGCTGCTGTCTGCGATGCTACGGGCATCGGGTGCTTGATGCCCAACAAGCAATGCCTTATGTCTGAAGTGGTAAGTGCTAGTGGTCAGCAAACCAGGGCTGCAGCAACTCGTCAGCCAACAACCTGCACTCTGAGCTCAGACAGCGAGATGCACACCCTTCACTCTGCAGAGATCAAATGTCAGGAAACATATTCACCATGTTGCATGCCTGGCCATGTAGGCTACCGTGCTTGGCGTCTATCATTGACATGGCCATTGGACCTTGATTGCTCATGATTTAGAGCAGGTTTGTGTGGTCAACTTGAGTCAAACTTTCACTTTCAACTAACCTTCTGCAAACCCTGCCGTTGCATCTCGCAGCTCACTGGCAAAGTGGGTTATGACAACATCAACAATGCCATCGTGGGCCAAGACACCGTCACAATCAACAACCTCATCAGCGGCCCTGCCCCAACCCTCAGTATCCCACAGGCCCTGTTCGGCTGTGCGCAAGCTTACGTCCAATGCACACCCAGCAGTCCCGCAAACTGCTTCAGTAGCACAACCACTTGCCCAGCTACTGCTGCTGCAATCGAGCCTCTGTTTGCTGGTAGCTGCCCAGGGTCTGGCCACGGTATCGAAGCTGGGTGGACCTTCAATGCGGGTGGGACCCCAAGCGCTATCGGCATCCCAGAGATGGCATACAATGCTGGCCTGATCAAACAGAAAGTGGTGAGTTGAGCGGCCACTGCAAGGCGCAGTTATTGGCCAAGGCATGCTGTTATTTGCCAATGTTAGTGCTGCAAAGCACGCGGTTCAGCACCAGTGCTCTCTGCAGCGCATCTCTCTGCTGCTTTAGCATGTGTATAGGTAGCGGGCGGGGTTTTCTGCTGCATATGAAGCACCACCTGCATGGCCTGCTGGTCCTTGCTGTCACAGCTGTAGCACACTTATATGGCATGTTGCTGCTACACTGTCCTCCTGCAGACTGGATTCTGCTATCAGCAGCCCCAGAAGAACACCGACTGCAGAATCCCTCTGTCACCCAATAGTGCAGTAGTGCTGGGACCTGCTCTTCCCCGGATGATAGCATCCAGGAGTCAGCTGTACTCTGCGCCGCTGGCCCCTCTGAGCATGAGCACGTTCCCAAACAACCTGCCAGCGAACAGCGCATCACCCAAGGTCCACACATTCAGGTAGGGCGTAGCTGTTGATAGGGTCATGTTGTGTGGTGGTGCAAGTACGGCATGGTGTATGGTGTTAAGGTGGATATCCACCATCGATGTGCCACAGGTCTCTGGCAATGTACAGGTCTGTCAATAAATGATGCAAGTTACTGCAGGCTGCTTGTGATATAGCTGCTCAAGCTGCAAGCCATGTATCTGCTAGCCATTGTAGTTTGGTCAATATGGCTGGGATTACTACGGTCCTTTATTGTCGTGGTCTGCAAAGTTCTGAACGGCTGCCAGCATTGATGATATTCTGCGTTTACATGTACCGTATTCCGAGAGGACACCAACCTTTGTGTCCTGTCTCGTCCTGCAGGTCTGCTGTCCAGAGTGCCAGGGTTCCGGGTTACAACAACGCCGCAGCCACCTCTGCCTCCTTCACATCAAGCTCAGTGTCAATTCTGTGGGACACTGGAGCATATGGACAAAGCACTGTGCCAGAAAGTGTCTTCCAGGTGGGTTGCTTTTAACAACTGCCCTGCCTGCCGGCAGTCAGTGCTGTGGGTTGTACACATTGTGGGCCTGTGACTGGGCTGCATTTCTTCTAACACCAGCTGAGCCAATCATTGACAATCAGCAGGCTGGCTCAATGTGGCAAGTGACAATGCATCATCTCTGAATCCCTCTGACCTGTCACAATGTTTTCTACTATGGCAATGAGTCATTGCCAATGACCTGTCCCTGCTCAACTCACATATCTCCATAAAATAAGTAATGGGTCTCACCCTCCCCCCTCGCCCTGCCCCTTTCTGCAGGCTTATATAAGCTACTACAACAGTGCACGTGCTGCAGCAGTCAACTCGGCACTTGCAAGACGATATAACTTCAACATCCAGCCGTGCCCCAATGCTAACGAAGTCTGTGGCTCCAACCTCTCCGGCGAGAATGCCTGCCAGTACATAAGTCTGCCCACAGCTACGAGCACTAGGGTCGTCAATGCTGCAGCCGGCTTGCTGCTGTCCATGTATCCTGCAAGCATAGACATCACTGTGCAGGGCGGTGCCGTTGCAAGGTTGCCAACTGCATCCCGAGTCAACTTGTGCAATGGCAGTTCAAACCTGCAAACCTCTGGTGTTGCAGTATGCAGTTATGTGCAGAGCTCTGGAACAAGCAGTACATACTTCTGGCTGGCGGGACCGTGGTTCTTTGGCCGCTTTGTGCAGTTTGATGGCAGTGCGCCGGCACCTGGTTATGCCAACTCCACTGGTACTGTTTACTGGTCAGATCCCATCAGCAGCTGCGCTTTCTGAGCACGACAGAAAGCTGATTTTATGTTTTGGTGACTGTATGGGTCTTCTTAGTGCTGATTGTTCATATCTTGATCCTTTGCTCGCCAGCTTTGGTGCTTGTTATCAGTGATTGTGTGAAGTCCTTATATCTTCATGTTGAACATGGCTTGGTACGTGATTATTTCATTGTGTACTGTGATCTGCTATATTTGCAAAGCTATTGGCGCTTGTTGCTGGTCTGTGCAACATGTTTGAGTCGCAATGGCGTCAACAGCCAAGCTGAATGATGGCCTCACTGAGTGGTTGGAAACGCATGACTCTTATGCTCTACTGATTTCAGTTGCCAACAATACATTTGATGTGACACTCCCCACAATTTAGACACTGCATCTGGGCTTGCTTTGCAATATGATTGGTCTAGTTGGGGCAGTTCTAATTGAAGTTCGCTGGCCACCCTGGACGGTGTCTGCCCCAGTGCGGGTTATCGTGATTACTAATAACTTATGCAGGCTGCAAGTTGCAGCTCGTACCACCAAGAGGTTAATGGCTCTTTGTATAGGTATGTCCTTGAGCTCAGTCAAGTTGGTGAATCACATGGACATACAGTTCAAATGGCTATAGCTTGAACTTGTTATAGTGGGTGGGCTTTCTTGTTTTGTGTTTACTGTCAGGGCAAAGGTGTCGTTCTGGGGAGTGCACGAGCTGCCTAGATCTTTAACAGAAGTAAAACTTCATAATAATTTGTTAACATTGAGAACAAGCATGGATCAAAGGCGATAGTATGCATGCTGGTGAACAAAGCCGGCTTGCCTGTATGCAGGGTCCCCGCACTGTCTGATTGCACGGCTGTCACTCGCATGTTGTCAAGCATCGCATGTGCTGCTGCTGATTCTCATGGTAATAAGTGCTCGTGGGCCGCGACTCCCGTGAGCTGTCAAAGAAGAAATTGGTACTGTGGCTGCGTTTGGGACTCGAGAACAGATAGCCGGGATACCAACCTGAAGGGAAGACATCACAGCAGCAGCGAGGTCAGGGGGCCGCGGCCCACCAGGCTGACCGCGCAGCTGTGTGATATAGCAGCTTGCCAGAAGTCCTGTAGTCATCCTGACAAGTCCCTCCAGATCCCTCCCATGAAGGCTCGACCAAGAACTGCAATATTCACAAAGTTTTATGAAGTTTTTACTTCTGTTATAACTGGGTAGAACAACTGACGATCTTCAGAGGTACCTCGTAGGATATGGGACAAAGTACAGTTTGTGAGTGACAGTGGGGGCTGTGTGCCAGGGATTACAGAGCTGAAAGGAAATGCAGTAGCAAACAGTGCGCTCTACAGCCCTCAACCGTTTGCCAATACTGCTCCTTCCTGTCACAGCGTTACCGCGAAGGTACCAGCAATGACCATTCACGGTGGTACACGTACACACCTCAGGGCAGATTTACACTTCAGGGCAGTACGCTGACTGCGGTATCATGACTGAAGTTGGGTGGTGTATGCTTGCTGAAATTTAGTGTCACTATCGTACGAATCACAGTCACGTCTTTGTGTGGTGAATTGGGTCATTCAGCTGGGCGCCTGGCCCTGCTACCATGGTTTTTGTATGCCTTTTGTTGCATTGCAGACGTGGGTTACCTGCTTGTTGAGCTGGGATACGCTTGGATGTTGAGCCTTGTCAGATGAGTATCAGGACCGGCTTCAAGTCAGGCACTGACACAACGATGTTGCAGCTGCTTGCTCTGACTGAGTATGGGCTCCAAAAGAACTTGCTACGGATCAGGAGCCTTGCTTCTTCAGATAGCAAGTCCGTAACAACTGCTGCCTGTGTATGATTTGGACATGGAGCTTGTCACAATCTCCAAACAAGCTTCAGACTATTGAGAAGTGCTGCCCCCCTCAAGGGCGCCACACCTTTTGCTGGACTGCAGAACCTCAACTGCAGCAGGCCCACGGGCCGCAACTAGCAGGGCTTGAGATTGAAGCGTTGCTATTGCAATTCTATTGCAACGCTCATGTGCTGTGCTGCGATGCGGACTTCCGCATGCTCCGCTGCAGGCATGCATTGCATGCCCCGGCGGGAATTCATAGTAAAGCCGGGCCTAGAGTTTTGAACCTGAGCATTCAAGTGTTGCTTTGCAGTCCAATCATAGATTTATTTCTATTCAACTGCAAAACGGCCAAAACCGGAGCCGTCCTCAGCGCCGCGACAACCGCCCGCGGTCGGCCGCGGCCGACCGTGCGCCGTGCGGCCGGGTCCGTTGGGCAACTGGATGCTTCGTTATAAAAAAGTAACGGAGCCAATGCAACAAGATAGATGCGCTGGCAAAGCTGCACGTTATGGAGCGGCCTGCGGCAGACGAAGGTCGCGTGCACCTCCCCTTGCCTAAATGGGTAGTATTGTTCGCAAATCTGTACCGACCCTTCGCAAGCCGAAAACTACCCTCATTGACCGCTGGTCATTGGGGCCCCAGCCCGTCACAGAACCAATTTCAACAGACCAAACACCCCGACGAAGCAGGGTGGTCATGGAGACCCTGTCAAAGGGAAATGAATTCCTACCAGGCGGATTTTGTGTCTTTGCATTCCATGCTCGCCATGTTCTGCCCGCCCCTTGCACAGCAGGTCCCAGCGGATCCTGTCACATGGTTGTTCAGTGCCAGAGACGTCGACAACAATCAAGAGACGTCGACAACAATCAAGAACGCAGCACATATATGTAAAGACGTATATACTTCGTACTCCCTTGTCAAGGTCACTGCTGACACACATACTATTAATGACCCATTCTTAATCATAGCACCTATGTCTCCTCTGCGTTGGCACACAGAAGGTGCGTGACAGCACGACTTCATTATCACCACCTGATTTGGCAGCGACATGATATGCAGTACCAGTAATAACAGCTCACAGCTACAATATCCCCATAAAAACACAGCGTCCAAACACCAACCATCTTTGGCTCGGATGGAGCTTCAACAACCCAGAGAGCATAGCACACGAGGAAGCAACCATGCTACTGTTGACTATAGAAAGTAGCTAGCTAGCGCCAATGTAAGCCACTAGCATGCACACTATGGACGACTGGCATTCCTTTCATCTGTTTAGACCATACGCATCTCTTCTGCACAGGCACACCAGACCCAGCTATGATAGTACGCACGAGTCACAACACCAACAAACAACACCCGCCTGGAACCATTTACACCTGTACATCGGCAGCTAATGTCATTTCATTCAGCATTCCATACTAGAGCCCAACCATACCACTGCTTACCATGGGGTCCAGTTATTGCCCAGTCAGGTGACCGTATGCACAGCTGCAACCACATCTGCCACAGGACACCATCAGCAAACTGTCCACACCAAACAACACACCAAGCACAGTGATAAGGCAGTGACATAAGCACTGCTCCGGGTGTTGTTGTTCCGCCTCTGGAATGGGCTGCGGGGCCAATGGCTCTAGAGCTATGGCTGGTGGGTAGCCTAGATATGTATCAAGACAGAACAACATTTCATGGATATTTCACGATATCACGTTGTAATACATATTTGCATTCTTCACAGCAATTCATCTCAACATGCAATGCCTTATCTAACCAGGCTTCTACCATCATTTCCACAACACAATCAACCATAAGTTGCCTTCCCAAGCCATCCTGGTACCTCACGTTCACATGATGCTGGCCATGTGAGCTGTGCAGGCCATGTGCGCTGCAGTCTTGTACGGCACATGACCCGCAGTAGCGCTGTAGAACTATGCATTCCCCAGGCCACTAGTGATTCCAGGCTCATACATTGTTGGTGTATGGCGAGTGTATTGACGAATAACACACTGCCTGAGTGTATACAACTAACCAAAAGAGTCACTGGAGCTGACGCTAATTTATAAATGCAGCAGCACCCAAGCAGCTGCGCAGGTTGAAAGTGCTAGAAACACCGCTCAAAGCCCTAGCCAATTGCAAAAGAGACCAATCCTGCCGAGGGAAATTGCTAATGGGTTGTGCGCTAGCAGTCAGGAATCAAGTTTACACCCTCTCGCAGGGTGCAAGGAGATGATGCAATCCTACTACAACCGCCACTGACCAGCCACCCGACAACTGTGATTGAAACCTTACTGGAGCACCTTGCGGTCATGTTATTGTAACTTCATTGATGGTAACCTAAATGATAGAGCTCGCTGAGTCTTCTGCCGCCTGCGGAAGTGCAATGCAGTCAAGCGTATAGGTGACCAAAAACAGAGGACTTACCAACATATAAGAAGGTGGTACATGCAAGTAGGATCCAGCACTTGTCATGCTTCCTGACTGCAATAGATAGAATGCTGGCCCGAACTGCAGGCCTAGGCCCTTTGATGATTATGCTATGAGATCAGACTATAATTAAGCTGGCAATCAGTGGAGCACATGCAGAGCATGGGGCCAACCCAACAAATCAAAAGGCAACGCCTCGTGCTGCAAGGGCTGATAGACAAGATATTGGCGGAATATCAGGTCCAAACACAAGAACAATCAACCTTGCTCAGGAAGGAACCCACAGCAGAATTCGCATCTAGTTCAGCGCCAGCATCTCGCACCTGAGTGAGTTGTAATGGATGGGCGCAATGTACGTCAGGAACACCTCAGCTGTTGATTTGAGCCTCAAGGGGTTGTACCTCAGGTACCAGTTGCGTTGTTCACTTGTTACGACATGCACCACTACACCAAAGCTGTCGCAAATGGCACGAAGAGTCAACTGCATGTACAAAACAGCAGCAAGCAGCAAGAGGAGCTGGGTGGGTCAGGTGGTGGGTAGGTGGTTGGTTTGCTAAGGCTGAGTTGAGTTATGCCCCATTCTCAACTGCTGTGCAGATAGCTTGCAAAGACAAAGACACCTTGCAGAGACACCGAAAGACAGCCAGAGTTGACGACCTAGCAGTAACCCTGAGAACTCAAGGCTGCAGCCGCAACAAGCCATTAGGCTACAGCAGCACTGCCACCACACTTGACAAGACATGCACCGGACGTGGTAAACACAGGGTAGCTAAACAGCAAGCGTACCTCGTCACCCCACGTCCCGTTTTGTGCCATGCCAGAGGTGTAGTAGTGGAAGTCCTCACCTAGAAATGCCTGATACTCATCAGGATGCTTCCTGCAGTGACAGCAAAAGGCAGACTCATCTCGCATGTTGCCCCAGGCATCACAGGCAACGTAAAGGGCCCCTAGCCAGGGGGCCCAGGGCCATGACCAGCAAGGCAGGCAGGGATGAGCTGGCTTGCAGACTGGCATCTGGAGAGCATCTATGCCGGCTCTGAGCAGTCAGTGTTACACTCCCAGGCTGACCCAGCAAACAGCTGCCAATTGTGTTGATGGGTGGCCTGACCAAGGTTACCCTGAGCACCTGCTCCCTGCAGTTTGAGAAACCAGATAGAGAAACCAGAAATGTGCCATACAGCATGTTGCTGCAGCTGTCCAATCACCTTATATGGTCCACTGCTCGTTGCCGTACAAAGGCATGATGGTCCTGTGTGCCATACAGCTGCTCAGATACAGAGCGAAACTGCAGGACAAACAGCAGCAGCAAGGGCAGCAGTTGTTCTGAAAGGAAAGAAGCATGCATACGGCTAATCTTTTGCAAGTAGCATCAGGATTGCAGAAACTGAAACTGACATGTCCTGCAAGGCACGGCTGAAGAGAAGCACAGCTGAACAACACATTCGGCTTGAATCTCGACTGCTGGAGAAGTCAGCTGCAGAACAGTCTGCTGCATATGACGTGTCACTGCACTTCTGCCACAGGCTCAGCATCATCAATACATGAACCAACTCCTCAACTTGCAAAAGCGTGGCTTGATACATGCAACTGCTGTTACTCAACATTACAGCATCCACAAAGCTCTATTCACAGAGCAGCAGCTGCAAACTTGCAGTCAGGGCCTTGGCAGTAATGACCGTGCCAACTATCAGTAAGGCTGGATTTGAAATCGTAGTTGCGAAGTTACTCAGGGCGCAAGACAGCAGCTCGCACCTGGCAGTTTCCATCTCCAGCAGATACTTGCACCACCAAGTTCAGTCTTGCTAGTCGCTGCTCTAAACGCTGGTGCTCGCTAAGGTAGTCCGGGCCCTGCTGCAGCTTGGTAACTGCCTGCTCTACTATCAAGTTGTTCTCCAGTAGCCTTCTGCTCTCTGTCCACTGCAACGCTGATGGCGCTGCTGATGCTGAAGCGGCGGCTACTGCTGCTGCTGCTGCTAGGAGTGACCTGGACGGTTGAAGCTGTGAATGGTTGCCGTTTGTGGCCATGTGGTCAAGGGTGCTGGCGGGCGCGCTGCCGACTGCGAGAGCAGCAGAAAATGGAAAACTGGGAGTCATGTTACTGCCAGAGACGATAGGTAGCATGCAAACACTCAGGATTGCCTGCAGGATCAGACCTTGTCTGCCGACGTTTCATGGGCAGGTCGTCGACAGTGATGCCATAACAGTCTTGCCAACAGACACACAACTGTTAATGGTTCTGTATATGCAACGAGGCAAATGTAAGAAGAGCTGGCTGGAAATCAGCAGTGACTGACTCACTACTGCTGTGCGTCCATGCAATGGCAACATCAGCAATTGCAACATACAAGAAGTGGCACATGCCGCCACCGTGCTGCCAAATCGACAACTGGGAACGCAGCTGCTGTTTGGCTACACCCAGTGTCACTGACCTCTGCTAGGTATAGACTGCAGCCTTCGGAATGTTGCAGCTGCTGGAGGCGTTTGTGGCCTTCCTGCAAGTGCTCGCTGTTCTAGTTCATCTCTGTCACACAATATGTTTACCAACGCAGGCGAGTCACGTCCTATGATTGTCACTGCTCCGCTGGCGCCTGTTAGTTGACGTTCTAACGCTTTCTGGCGGTATGGGCTCCAGGATTTGCTCTGGACATAGCCATCTGGCAGTGGATTGTCAAACTCAGGATCCCACGCTTCATTGGGAAACGCAGGGCAGCCAAACAGGCGTCTAATACGGGTTCGCAGTGGCATTGAAGTGTTTAATGGGTTCCCCGTGCGAAACAGGGCTGCCGAGAGGTTGCTAAGCTACACCATGCACACAACAGCGCCAGGCCTGCCCGACAGGCTCCAGGACCGCTCGTTACCGTGTTGCGGCAACAAGTGCATCAAACATATACCAATGAGACAGAAAGTGCGCAAACAAGCAGCCAACTCAAACGGGGACTTGCAGCTTCTCGGCAGAGCTTCAGTTATGACCAATTACGAAACTGCGATATGCCGTGCTGCAAAAACCAGTGCGTTTGTAAGATACATGACTATGAAGCGCTGTTGAATGGGCAGAGGTGCGCTGGGCAGCGGAGGGGACGGTTGCCGGTCCGTGACCTGTACAGATACCCGTCGCCCAGGTGCAAGCACAGGATGCCCATCGCCCCAGATGTACGCAACATGATGCTAGCAGTGTCGGAGGGTGGACAGAAATCGCGGCTTGCCACGAGCTGTAGACTGCTGCATAGATGTGGCGCTGTGCCAGCAGAAGCATTGCAGGATTATTAGGGACCGTGGCATTGCACCAACGTCCTGTACTTGCTGATTCCAACATTGCTGCAAATGCAGCAAGTGCAGCGTTCCTCTCTACCAGCAATGATCCACACACGGATTCGAGCTCTACTGCAGGTGCTGCAGCAAGCACCACCACACAGCATCAGGCAGCAGGCCAGCAACTACATCATCAAAATACCGATCCAATAACGAACAACCGACCGCAGAAATCTGGTTTGCCTAGAAAGATAGAACAAGGCGCCCACTTCGCAGTCCTAAATGGCTCTCAAGGTACACCCAGCACGCTCAGCAGTATATCTGCAGCCATGCAAGCAGCAGACGTCGTGTTCCTGGGAGAATACCACGACGATCCAGTAGCGCATGCACTGCAGCTGGAGCTGCTGAAGCGTGCTGCTAAGCATCTTGGTTATCATCAGCTGACCAACCACCACAACAGCAACAACTCGAGGGAGTCAGGCCAGCAGCAGCAACCCAGCCAGCAGCAAACACACCAGCAGCATGCAGCACTGCAGCAAGACCAACAACAGCAAGAGCCAGGGGTGCCTTTACGGCCACTGGTGCTAAGCTTGGAGATGTTTGATCGAGATGTACAAACTGTCATTGATGAGTATTTAGCAGGTGAGCATAACACATCCGCCGACCGGGCCTGCAGCCCAACTCCACGCATCCTTAGATCAACCGAACTGAGCATGCACTCCAAAGACCATGTTGACAAAGCAGCAGAACCGGCTGCTTACAAACTTTAGGGCGCAACTGTACCTTTACACTTTGGTGGCATTGCAGATGCAGCAGCTTTACTGGCAGATATAGACCAGTTGCAGCCTCAGTAGCAGCGACTACAGTTTATACAGTGAGGATATGTTCCCTGTTGTTTGCTCCCGCACTGCTCAGGTTACATCAGTCTACGGGACTTCTTGCGAGACAGCAGGCCTTGGCCCAACTATACCACGGATTATGCGCCCCTGGTCAACCATTGCAAACAACATGGCATCAAAGTCATAGCTGCAAACGCCCCCCGGCGATATGTCTCATTAGCTGGCAGATCTAGTAGAGCTGCTCTGTCACAGTTGCCAGCAGAGGCACATGCATGGTTGGCACCTCTGCCATATGACCAGCCATCGCAGCGGTACGTTGATAAGGTGCAAAGCTCTATGCAGCAGGCTGCTCAGGCAATGCAGCAGCTTAGGCAGAAACACAAGCAGCAGGAACAGCAGGCACAGCAGCAGCAGC
The DNA here is from genome assembly GCA_002588565.1 of Coelastrella sp. UTEX B 3026. NCBI lineage: Eukaryota > Viridiplantae > Chlorophyta > Chlorophyceae > Sphaeropleales > Scenedesmaceae > Coelastrella > Coelastrella sp. UTEX B 3026. Next base: position 6,590 of record NSMO01008928.1, on the reverse strand, counting down.
AGCAAGTGAGGAATGGCCTAACCGAAAGGAGCAGCAGCAGCAGCAGTGACACCGTCGACACCAGTGGCACACCGGAGGCCAGTCTGCCGACTACTGCTGTACCTCCTGCTGCTTCAGATGCCATAACAGCAGGAGCACCAGTAGCAGCGGTGGCAGAGCCATCTGGCGCTTGTCCTTACATAGGCTTCAATGTATCAAGCAACTTCTTAGATGCTCAGGTCCTGTGGGATGCCACCATGGCACACTCAATAGCACAGCAGCTGCAATGGTCAGCTGCAGATCAATACCCTATCACAGGCCACCAGGACTTGCCATTTTGGAGGGACTCAGCACAACCAGACGTTGTATCTCCACCACCAAGGACAGCAGAAGTATCACCACTAGAAGCACCAAAGTTGCCCAAACCGTTGGTGATCCATGTCTGTGGGAAGTTTCATTGCGAAGAGCGACTTGGTATCCCTGAGCACTTGGCTAGTTATGCTCCTGGGACACGCATGTTGTGTGTGGTATTTGTACCAAGCAACAGTATGTCATTGACTGCTGCAGAATTCAAGCGGCTGGGGCTGCAGGGTTTGGCTGACTTTGTAGTGTTGACAGACGCCAATCTGCCTCGCTCGTTCGACACTGTGCATCCTGTTTAACCACCAGCTTTGGAAGTCAGTATCTGACACAGGGAATTCCCTTGCTGTCTGCGCACACCACAAGCAGCAAGTGCCTTTAGCAGTTTAATTCTGTGCTGCAAAGCTGGTTGTGAAAATCTAAAACCTGGCTAGTTATTGGTGGTGTTCATAGCGGATGTGGCAATCATTGGTGGTGAGTATTGTTTGGGAATGGTTTCACAAGCTGTGGTGCAGGTCTTGGCTGAATTTGTGTTGGTTCGCTGCTAGAACAGCACAAAGTCAGCCAAAACCTGCAACTTATGGCTCATATTACGCACACCATATCAGCTCTATCAGCAAATCTATCTTCTTGCATAGGCACAGTTTGCCTCGGCATTTTGCATAGCCACGCTGATGAAGGAATTTTGAGGAGATACCTTGGACAAGCCGCAAGTGCGCCCCTCTCCATACAACTAGACATACATTGTTATAGCAGGCTGTGCGGGTATTGCCAACTTGTGAATGCTGATGCAGCGAATTTCGGATGGCTGTTGACCGTAACCGCGACTGCACAACAGGTATTGGGGCAGTTGCCCGCATACGCATATGGCTTGAACCCTTGAAGCTATGTAGTCCTCTGTGAGGTGATTGACTAGGGGCACCCAAAGGCCAGTAGATGGAGTGGTATTAGACCCCTCCTGGAATTTAGCTCATGCAACATACAATACCAAGCAAACTGCTGCATGCCACATGCAGTACATGCGATGCTTGACAACAGCGAGTGACAGACGTGCAATCAGACAGTGCGGGGACCCTGCATACAGGCAAGCCAGCTTTGTTCACCAGCATGCATACTGCTGCCTTTGATCCATGCTTGACCTCAATGTTCACAAATTATTATGAAGTTTTACTTCTGTTATGCAAGGGGCCGCCACTTGACACATGCTTCTACTCTTGCTTCTAGAGGACTTATACGTCTATGACCAGGGTCAATAAACAGACTTAGAGGGAGGTATGTGACGGGAAAGTTCATCCATGATAGGTATCTATTGAATAGCAACAGCTCAACGTGTCACTGAGCGGGCCACGTCCTAATGACACTACCTTGGCTTCAAACGTAGGCGGACAAGCCTCAGCGGCTATCTGGATTATGTGTAAGCTACCCACCAGCCATAGCTCTATCTGGAATGTGACAATCATTCCTCGTTCACTTCCCATAACAGAAGTAAAACTTCATAATAGGTTGTGAACATGGGATGCTGAGGACAAGTACACTCACACCCTGCCTTGCTACATACAGGCCCTTGTATTTGTTACACAACATTCCCACATGTATGAGGCTACACTCAAACGCTTGAGACTCGAGAGCAAATAATAACCAAAGCCACATTTGACTGCTAGCAGTTGCAGCCTTTGTACACACTGCATGCTACAGACCTCGGACTGCCTTGTTGTGCGTGGCTGATGCTGCCAAGACCTTTGCGAGATGTCGAGCACTGTTCTTTTGCAATTTGCGGTTTGCAGTGCTGGTCGCTGCTTGCCTTCGGCTGTTTGTTTCAGCTGCTTTCCCTGTCTTTGTTTTCTGCTAACAGGCTACTTCACCCTCACTGATTGCTGTTTCTCATCTGCAGTTGCTTTCAGCAGCAACTGCTGTCAGCAGCTGCTGCTGCTGCGTCCTCTTGTTCTTCCGCTGTTTCTGCGATTGTCGCTGCTTGATGCTGGCCTGTGCTTCACGGCGGCCGTGCACTGCTGCTGCTGCTGCTGCTGCTGCTGTTTTTCATGCCATTGCGTTGGTTGCTGTGGTCGCTGCTGTTTCTGTGCATCCTGCTGCTGCTCATTGACACGTACACCATCCCATAGCAGCGACGGGTTTGCCACCACTACTGCTGCCACTTCTGCCACTGACAGCCCTGAGCGTGCCTGCATTGCAGCTATCTCCGCGAGCAGATCCTCAGGTTGCAGCAGCAGCAGCTGAGGGTGCTGCAATGCAAGCTTCTGAGCAGCGGCCATGCTAGATATCTGCTGCGCCTGCTGTTGCTGCTGCTGCAGCTGTGCTTGCAAGTGCTGCAATTTCTGGTGCAAGTGCTGCATTGTCAGCAGTTGCTGCTGTTTGACCTGCATTTGGGCTGGACTATACTGGCTGTGCTGCTGCTGCTGCTGTTGGGCTTGCATTGCCATCAGCTGCTGCATTTGCTGTCCTACAACCTGCATTTCCTGCAACAGCTGCTCCTGCGAACCAACTTTCTGCTGCTGCTGCTGCTGACAGTGTTCTGCAACAACATCGTCTGTCCCGAAGCCCCTCTGTCTGGCCACCTCAGCCATTTGGACGAGCTGCTGCAGTACTTGTAAGCACCGCACCCAGTTGCTGCTAGCTGGCAACATCTGGGGGTGCTGTATCAGTAGCTCCAAGAGCTCTGGCTGCTGAATGCCTAGGCATGATGACATGTTGGCAATGCGCTGAGAGAGGTGATTGGCACTCCAGGACAGCAGTTTGGGCTCTTGAAGAACCAGCTGCAGGACAAGCGCAGCACAGCACATATACAGGTGCTGCTCAATGATCGCAAAGGTATACGAGACGAATTGACCTGGGATCTGCCAGTGGTAAATATGCTGGGAGTGGGCTTAGTCAAATCTGTGCATTGACCTCTACAACCAAAATATACACTATCGTGCATCAGCTGTAGTTGTCTCTGGTGTACTTGTGGACACTTTGCACGAAACACAAGCTATTGAGTGTGTTGCTTTGTTCAAAAGTCACCCAAACACCCTGCCAACGCTACCATGGCACGGCACGTCCATCAAGGGCCTGCTAAAAGAGGCCCAAAGTGCTAGCCCACCATACCTGCGAAAGTGTTTCTAGTGGTCCTAGCAGCTTCTGCAGCTCCCTAATGCGAGACTCGAACTCGGCAAGAGACACGCCAAGCACCTTGGGTTTGGCAACCAGTGCTTTGGTCAGCTGCTGTGGATGCAACTGCAGCATCTGGGCCATCTGTTCCACTTTGTCTGCCAACCGAGCATGGTTATAGTTCGCCAAGACCGGATATTCGTGCAACATTTGCTGAGCCTGTGACTTCTGCAGGCGCAGTGCCTCCGCTAAGCTTGCAACCCTGCCTTTGCGGTGCTGTGGAAGATACTGCTGTGGTTGCTGCTCTCGTCGTTGATGAGTCGGGTTGATGGGTGGTCTGGGGGCTATGATGCGCACGTCTGCCCCTGCTAGGCGCTTAGGGGCGGTAGAGTGTCGTGCTATATCGCGTCTGGCGGGCCCTGCAGGCACGGAGTACCAGCTGCAGTATGGGTTTCTGTTTTGTCCCGACACTGGGTGTACTTGCGCCACCTGGCCTCCTCACTGCGCCAAGTTAGGCTAAAATGGGATTCATGTGCATTGCATCACAAGCACTGCCAGCGCATGCTGCAGTTGTGTGAACACACCGCCATCGAAAGAGCCCGCGGACGTCCCCTGAATACGCAGACCGTGTTCGGCTCCAGGCTTGGACGCAAACGTCAAATGCGTCCCAGAGCGACCACTTGACGCGCTGGAAGTCACGTGTCCCAGACAAAGCATATCACAAAGTACTGCTGCACGCAGACATTGCAAACTGCTCTGAACCACCCTGACAGTCACGCAGGCTGACATTACAATGGAGCATCAGCGTCTGGGAAACACGCAATGGGCTCCCGCACGGCATGCCGAGACAGCCCCAGACTGTTCACAGACAGGGTCCAAGATATACCCTGGCATCACACAACAGAAGTTGCCTGCCATATACTTAACCCCCCTGCATGGCACTGCAGGCTTTGCCAGTGCATCTATCTTGTTGCATTGGCTCAGTTACTTTTATATGCTCTCCTAACAATCTGTGATATGGGCATGGAGAAACTTGCCATACGCACATTGCAGCACTACTCAGTGAAACTCAGCAGCAACCAGCGTATGATGATATCCAAACACGGACAATTGGTTGCAACTATTGGCTAGCTGAATGCTGCATCATGAGGCGGACCGGCATCCCTCCAGTCTTCGCAAATAGTTCAATCAGCTGCTGGCAAACATACACCATCCCACCCATGTGCCCTTTGCCAACAACAGCCACTACAGGACCGTCCATATGCGATACCCGCTGTGCCACATGCCATGTGTTTGTGGCTAGCACCCAGTTCCTGTCATACAGCAGTGGCTTCATCACTTCTGGGTATGTCTCGCTGAACTCTTTCAGTAAAATCTCCACCATGTCTTCCTGTGCTAGGGCTTTGATGGTCTCTTCGTCAATCTGCAGCATTACATGCAGCAAGGTATGGGACACAGATAGCAGCAGTACATACACTGCCATGCAGCCACATGCACGGAGCGATTTGGGATGACAGGGTGCAAAGAGGATTGAGCAACAGTTGCAATAGAAGGCATATGTCCGCCACTGGCTGCTGGATCATCGCCAGATGACCCTGGATCAGCAGGCAAACATAAGCTGCTCCTGCAAGACATAGGTCTGTGTCGGTGGCCAACGCTGCCAAGTGCTGGCTACTGCTCAGGCTGTGTACTCACATCTTCTAGCAGCCCCTGCAGCAAATCCCACATGAACCGCAGTCGCCTCCAAGGCTTCAATGACCCCCACAACCCCAGCAGCGTATCCAGCACTGATCTATCACCAGGGACCACCATCTGAAGCCAGGTGCGCTGCTGCTGCTGCTGGCCCTGCTGATCCTGTTCCTGCTGCTGTGGTTCCACAACACTGCTCTCTGCGCCTGGCTCACTGCTGTGGGGGTCTGAGTCTGGTACGGCTGCGTCTCCTGCACCGTCCTCGGCTGAACGCTGCTGTTGGGAGTTGGACTTGTCCGCTGCATCCTGCTGCTGTTCCTGCAGCATCTCGATGAGCGCTTGTCGTGCTGCAATGAACTCCAGACCAGCTCGCACTTCCAGCTTATCTGCAGCAAAAATCAGGAGAATAACACTTGCCAGGTCGCTTGGTGAAT
>NSMO01008863.1:0-15620 GCA_002588565.1 Coelastrella sp. UTEX B 3026 | reverse complement strand
GGGGGGGGGGGGGGGGGGGGGGGGGGGGGGGGGGGGGGGGGGGGGGGGGGGGGGGGGGGGGGGGGGGGGGAAGGGACAGAGGCTGAGCGGACAACATGTTACTGACATGTTACTTGCAGAGACCTAGTTGTTTGGGATAACTCATGCTCCAAATCGTGCACCATATTGATGACACTTCAAGTTTACCATTCAATTACGGTTTATAATTGAGTATCCCATATGTCGTGCATTAATCATCGATTTTTATCATCGATTCATTCACGTCCTGAAAGTCCCGGTAGACCTTTCATAATAAAGATGTTATAACAGAAAGGGTGGTGGGGCGTTGCCTTTGCTGCAGGTCACTGATGCAGACGTGATCAAATTTCTGCGTATGTTGACGTTCATTCCCTTAGAGGAAATTGCTCACATTGAGGCGGACATGCAGAAGCCTGATTACGTGCCCAACACAGCACAAAAGAGACTAGCAGAAGCTGTAACAAGGTGTGTTTACCAATAGATGTTAAACTCTGACCTGTGATGGGCAGGAAACTCTATCAAATACTGTTCACTGCTAAGCCAGCACTGCTACCATCAGCCGCAGTCGCTGCAATAGCCGTCAGCACTTCCGGCTTCATGATTAGTCTTCGCTTCTCATGCTTTTGGCATACATTCTGACATTCTTACATTCGTGCTGTCTGTGGTTTAGGTTTGTTCATGGCGAGGAGGGTTTAGCTCAGGCACTGAAGGCCACTGAAGCGCTGAGACCTGGCGCTGCTACTGCATTAGATGCGGCTACTCTGGAAGCCATAGCGGGTGCGGTACACACTGTGTTGTGCAGCTTGCCTCTTGTGTTATGCTTTGGCTGGGCACACGCAGTGCGTATAAGCTGGCTGTTTGTTGTGTATCCTGCACATAGCCGTTGTAGTTATCCCCTGTGCTGGTCACGATGTTTTTGGCTTGCTAGCTGCTGCATGAGCCGGGTAGTGTGGGTGTGGGTATGTTGGGCGGGGGAGGGCGGAGGTGATTCTCGTCGCTATGTCGCTATCAGCATCAGCTAGTTGTGGTGCGTGGTAATGTTATGTTTTTTGATGTGGGGGGCCTTCTTCCAATGCTGAAATGGGGCGTGGGGCTGAGGGCCGTAGATCTATGGCTGGTGGGCAGCTTATATACATGCAGTTTATGGTAGTCTCAACATCTTGCCCTCCTCTTTGTGGCTGCAGGTGATGCTCCTAGTTGCAATCTGTCTAGCAGTCAATTAGTGGGAGCTCAGCTCACTGACATTATGGTGACAGCAGGAATGCTCAAAAGCAAAGCAGAGGTGAGCCCCAGTGATCAGCTACAACAGCATTTTCATCATCAGACATCATGTTCTTGGTTGGGTGCTTTGTATGCGCATTGTTTAGTGCAATATCAATCCAAACAAGGTAGTTGACACTTTGTAGAGAGGAGTCTTCAAACCACGTAAACCATGATGGTCTATCAGGGGGCTTGTTGGGTGTAGAGTGCTGCCACCTTCTGAGCGTCGTGGTCGTGCAACCCGGGGTTGTGTTTAGATCTATTTGCCATCTGCGCTGGCATATGGTAGCTTTGACCTTGTTACATGGCAGAGACTTTCATCATGAGCATCCCAGAGAGCTCTTTGGGTGGTGACCCGCATGTATGACACTGCAGCTATCGCCAGTGCATCTGACCCGCTGCATGGCTCTCAGTAACCTTCACACGGGCGTGTGTCTGCTTGCCCTCCCATAATTTGTTGCAATCACAGCATCCCAAGGGTGTAAGTTGTGTCACATATGTATCAAGATTGGGCATTATTTTGCGTCAGAAATGACACAATCACGATCAAATGAACCGAAAGCAAGATGATGTCGTTTGATTGTGCAGGTTCGCCGTATGATCAAGGGTGGTGGTGTGTATGTGAATAATGCCAAGGTTACAGATGAGCTACATGCAGTGCAGCAGGAGGACTTGATTGATGGCAAGCTGCTGCTGCTAGCAGCCGGGAAGAAGAATAAGATGCTTGTCAGAGTCTCCGCATGATGAACGGAGATGTTTTGACATGACGAACGGAACTGTTTGGACATGCGGCATAGTCAGCACTGTTCAAACATATGCACAGCTAGGGTATTTTGTTGTAGAGAGTACCGTCTGAGATGGTGAAGGTATCCACGTGTCACCTCAATGCAAATGTTTGTCTTCTTATTCAGACACGCAAGCTTGCCTCTCTGCAACAATTTGAATTTGGGAGGCTTTGAGCTTGTTTTGTGATTTCGTGCGGGCTGAGTCCGGCAACGGCTGTGCCGTAGATTGCAATTGATTGGGATATCTTGCTGAAGATGGTGAACCGATCTGGGGTGTCTGTGGGCTGTGCTGGGCGGTGTGGCCGGGAGTGGCGGCGCTCCGAAGGCGTGAGCGTGCATTGAATTGTCGGTCGGACTCCGTCGGCGTGTAATTACACTATATACCACAGGTAAGCACAGGAAAGAAAAGAAAGGGCACAGAGCCACAAACTCATATTATGATGAGTACACACCCATGTGTGTCGAGTGTTGACGTCGGTAATCCAGTTCATGAGTAGTTTGCATCAAGACAACCTGCATCCGACGAGATGCTGCTCAGATGGCATCACCGCCAACGTTGTCGCAGGAGTTTGCGTTGCTCGACGCACTGAAGATGCAAGCAAGGGGATGCAATGGCGGTACTACAGCCCACAGTTTGATTCTTGCAGGTTGTTATGCTTGAACGGCTAGTAATACAGTGAAGCCTGGCAATCACAGCGCTCACGCAGTGGGTCACTTGCGTCTCCCGCCGGTCGTTGGCGGCGTGCCGTTGCTCTTGGCGGCCTTCCCCTTCGCTCGGGCTTCCTGTCCGACAGGCCGATGCAGCGATATAAACGCGAGCAGCTGTGCATACCGCACCGCTCTGCAGCAACACTCAGCGACATTCATCAACGGCCAGTCGACTAGACCTATAGCCTGCGCGTCTGTCGGCAGGCAGGTGTTTTGTCGAAGAGACCCACTTGCAAGATGGCTAACAGGGCTACACTGTACTTACTCGTGGCTATTCTCGCTGTGGTTGCTGTTGAACATGCATGGTAGGTAGCCAGCGCTAGCCTCCGCCTTCACCTGCGGGAATGCATACGTACTTGCGGTGTCGGAAAGCAGTCGCTGGCCATCAAGGTTGATGCTGTCCATTAACTTAGTTGCTCACTGCAGAAATTGCTAACACTTGAAAGACGTACCTGGATGGCTGAACGAACGCTCCAAAACCGCTGTGCTGGTGTGCTGCAGTGCTGCTGCCTTGAAGTCTCCTCGGAGGTTGCACGTGCACGTGCGTAAGCTGGCGCAGGGCAACTCCACGCAAAGCAGCAAGATCACAGCCGATTGGGAGAAATGTGCAACGGAGAAATGCAGGTATGCTGTCTCGACCCTGGTAGTGCACTTTAATGCAATAGTTGCGCTCCTGCGCCGCAGCTGCAGGGATCGTCGCAACGGTCATGAAGTGTAAGTCAAGCACGCGGACAATCCGCAAGTGAGTGCTTGAGATGCCACTGGTGGCATGGCACTGGTATCATACTCTCCATTGGAAGATTGCTACACGGAAGGCGGTCTCATACAGGCAGCAGGACAGGAACATTTGGCACGCCCCCTGAATCTGCTGTGAACGCATTAGCATGCCCTCTGCAAGCTACAAGGTATCAAAAATATGCGTACCACATATGCATGTACTTCATTATGCATCTCAACTTGATCATAGCTGACCAGCCATGGCCCACTATTAGTGTTGACACTTTCTGTCTTCATGTGTATATGTCACAGGTGTTCAGAGTCAGGTCCTTCGTCGCATTGTGGCCGTTATTCATAAACGCTGCTTGCAACACTGCGTAATGTGCTGGCTTTTGCAGGTCAGTGGACGATTTCATGGAAGGCGACACTTGTGCCTACGACGATGAAGAGACCCTGTGTTGTGACCTGACTTCAGACGCAGCGCTCTCTGATGGGACACCGGCATTTGATTGCAACCTCCAAGACACCAGTGAAGCAGGCTACACGGGGTGTGCAGATCATGAATACTACACAGATCCCTTCTGTTGCACCTACAACGCATGTGAGTATTCATGATCTGATATGTGCCGAGGTCTATGTTATGTGCCGAGGTACAAGCCATGTTACGAATCAGGTCACAACCTGCCATACTATGCCATGCATAGCATGTTGCGAGCGTCATGTCTGGGTATGCTTTGCAGTGGCAAATAGGACAGCAAGGCACTTTGCTTGCAATTAGGAGTGTAAAACCAATAGTAGCAGTGGATTCTTGTAGGCTGTAGGCCATCACCCAGTTGCATTGTCCAACAGCTGCCTCTGTTGATTGCTGCTGGCTATGTTGGTACTAGCACAGGCTAAATAGTAGCAAATTGTAGTAGCTGCCACAGTGGTGGACAAACCGATCATGTGCAGACAGATTGAGTGTATGGTTCCTTTGTTGGTTTCGGTGTGTGGGACCTCCGAGTCGATACATCTATTTGAGTTCCAACCTGATGAATGCATGCAGCTACTACACGTACAGGATGATGTGTAGCATGTAGATCCGTTGGGGTAGAGATTCAATTCATCTGCTGTACTTTTGTATTATACATATGCTAGTGGTATGATACAGCCGGTTCGGCATGTTGGTGAATATTTGCATATGGTGTTGAGCCTCAGCGAGGGCCGGTGGATTTGGCCCCATAAATTAGATACAGGAGTTACATGTGGATAGTTATACTGTCTCAAGACAATGCTCACCATCTTAGACAGTGCATTGCTAGTGTCTATTTGCTGCCAGTTCTGTAGTACAGCTATACATATTGCTGCCAGCCAATGTCATTGTTGATATTCTGCAACTCCATGCTGCTTTGCCCTTCAGAATAAGGTGCCGACACTGCCGGCTAGCATATCTGATTGAGGGCCTGAAGTTCATGGCCCTTCAAGTTTATGTCAACCCTGCTGTAGTTGTTGCAGCTTTGAGGCTTGTCATCATGTCAGCTTTTGTATTGTGAGCCTCACAATACAGAGGCATGCTTGATAATGTCAGATCTATGTGAGGCGACATGATTGTACTGCCGTCGCATCGAGCCTAGTACTGGAATTGAGATGAGGATTAATCCGCATCAGTACATGCAAGAGCTGTCCAGAAGGTTGGAATGAAATCAACAGTTATTACCGTGGTTGTAGTTGGGGCCCTGCTTGAAACAGTGTTTCATCCCTGGGCTGGTCATGTCGGTCACTGCGCATATTAGTCGTTCAGCAGTGTCTGCGAACGATGGATGGTGCCCTGGAGACCAACAGGCGGGCCCTCAGTCATGCTGATGCAGACTGTTCTGGTCCCTGATTGGTGTGCTGAACCAGCTGTGAAGTTTAGCTCATGCAACAACCAGCTGTGCGCTGATGGTTGGAGCGCTGATGGTATGATGTTGCCTCTGAGCTTGTATTGCAAATGATTGTAAACCGCTGGATTTCCATGTTGCAGAAAGGCCGGGTGGACTTGCGCACAATCCTCATCTGGGCCTTGGGTCTCACAGGGTGATATTCCCTCCAGATGCCTGATTAGTGCTTGTCACACTGGCTGCCACCAGAGCAAGTTCACGTATGAATCATTTGGCTGCTGCAACCTTTGAAAAGGTACAGGAATGTCTTTCACATATTGGATATATAACAGAGCAGCAAAACAAGGTTGTCCAACACACCATTCAAGTGTGTGACAGCATTCCCATCTTTCACTTCTTTAAACCGCTACCAGAGCGCATGACTGATCCGTAGGGTCGTCCAATGTGCACTCTCAATCATGTATCCTCAAGCAAGGCCATGTCGGCAACAGAAGCACGACATATAGCACGACATGTAGCACTCGGCCCTTATGGTCACCACCCGTCCCGGAGGGCTCCAGCGGTATGGGCGATGCAAACCACGCAGAAAGGGTCATGTCTCCTGGAGAGTACAGCAGAGCCTCCATATCGCGCACAGGGCAACCAAGAGCCTTATAGTCACAACAAATTTGTAATTGCCCTTTTACCTGCCCGTGTTGCCATTTGGTGCGCGCGCTCTGCTCGCGTGGCGTTGCAGTCGTGACCTTGGTTGCCTGTAAATAGCTACATCACGAATTCACTGCAACTCCCAGTGACTTGCAAACACTGGTGAGTCCCTGCAAAGCTGGCCGGGCCCTTAAGCTACCAGTCCTCTCTAGCTATGCAGCAAAAAATTGCTGGCAGGTATATGTAGCATCGGGCTGGCCTCATTGGCAAGGAGAAGGGCTGTGGCGATACAACCGCCTCAGGGACCCGCCCGTGCCACAGGTAAGGGGGCAAACGTCCTTTTTTGCACCCAATTATGCTTTAAAGGGGTTGATAACAGTTGATCATGCCAGGGGGTTGACAAATGGTCTTAAACGGGCCCCTGCGGGAACTGCAGGTGTCATCGCCCTGTCGGGCACAGCCCCTGCAGCTGGATGGGCTGTGAAGGATGGTTGCAGGGGCAAACGTGCAGATATGTGTCTTCATCGCGCTTATGGCCTGCGGAGCTGCCACCCCCGGCGTCAAAGAGCCCACTAACAGCACACCACAAGCAGGAGCTGTCAGACAGCGGCCAGGCGCAGGTTACATCGTTCTGCTGGGACACGATCCTTTAACAGCTCGTATTGGCGATTTGCCTGGCTTTGCAGCCACCGGAACTGAGGACAGCAGGAAAATCAACTTTCGCAGCTCATCTGTGCAAGCATATGCAGCTTTCCTGGACTCCCAATCAAAAGCAGTAGCAGCAAGAGCAGGGGTTGAAGATTTGGTACAGTACTACTACAAACACGCCATTGCAGGTTTCTCGACCGGCCTGCTCAGCGAACAGCAGATAAGGAGGTTGCAGCAGGATCCTGCTGTCTTGGAGATCCGCAGGCAGCGCCTGAATAGTATCAAAACACACAGCACATCAAGATTCTTAGGTCCGCTGGAACCTAGCAACTTAACTAACAGTCATAACAGCCGTCAGATTATCAGCAGTCATTCATCAAGGGATTCACTAGGCCATAATGTAGCAGGATCTCAACCCGCAGCAAACTCGCAAGCCGGCGAAGGTGTCGTAATAGGAATCATAGACACAGGCATATGGCCAGAAGCGCCGTCCTTTTCAGACATGCTAGATCCGCCCCTGTCACCAAAAGGCTTGGGGGCCTTTGTCGGGGAATGCAACACAGCTGCGGACTACCCACAGCAGTTTTGCAAGTAAGTTTCCTGTCAGCTGCATTAGTCTTTCAAACAGGTTGACATGACCGATGTATCCATGCTAGCTTTCAGTCAAAGAGCAGCAGGTCTAACAGACCATTGCGCCAATCGCGAGCCTATCTACCTCAGCAGCGATGTAATGTTGGGAATAGCGGCTGTCACCACTGAGGAAAGTCCTTGAGCTGCCAGATCAAATCCACAATCTCCAGGAGCTGCCTCACATGCCCACAGCGGCTATTCTGGGATGTGCTGCTTCAACTTCAACACACCAGACTCTAATAACTTGATATGCAACTTCATGCCAGCTGATCCAAAATCGGCCCTGATCGCTCTGATTTGCCAACAACTGATTGTTAGAACAGTAGCAGAGCAGAGTTTGCAGTGCCAGACCAATAGCATCACTGCCATTGTTAGTCTCACATAGTACTAAACGTAACAAGTATGTTTACAAAATCTGCTTCCCTGCAGCGCCAAGCTTGTTGGTTGCTCCTGGTTTAACGAGGGTTGGGGGGGAGATGAACAGACAAAGATGTTATTCCCTGAAGCACATATCAGTTGCAGGTGGGTTGGCGGGGAAGGTGGCCAGACGGCCAGCGAGTGTATGTGTAAAATAGTGCCTTGGTGAAAGGCTGAACAGCGTCATTCTGCGTATTGTGCATTCTTGCTGCTCTACAACTCTTTGCCAACAATTGTGTGCATGACTGCGAGGCTGTTGGCGTGAGTTGGTATCAAAAACTCTCTGGTCTACCTAGCTGCAGCAGTTTGCTCTACATTTGGCCTTGGTTCTGAAGGTGCTGAATCAAGTAGTACTGGTAGAAGCATCGGTTTATGATGCAGTCTTTACTTATTCTGCTGTCCTTACTTATTGTTTGTAGGGATGATTCCGGGCACGGCACACATGTTGCTGGTATAGCAGCAGGAAACTCTGGAGTGCAGACCCCACAGGGCCGTATCAGCGGCACGGCACCACGAGCAAGCATTGCAGTGTATAAGGTTGGTATGCTCAGCAATAGTACGGGGTAATGTGAATGCCTGTCTGTGTTGTGTCGGTTGTGAAACTAATTGCAGCATCAACCGCTTAGCATATTGAGCAAGCAGATGCAGCGTCTACAGAGTTGCTTTATATCCTGCTGCTGTCTGTTGCAATCTCTTTTGCGTGTTCATGTGGGGTGCTTTCATAGGATGACACAGAGCAGTAACTGCAGCCTGCACTCAACTGCAAGCCAGCATGCCTAAAAAGAGTAAGCACAGCTTCTGGGGAGTGTAACACCACATAGGGAGATGGGAGCCCCTGTGTGTCATCCGGATGTATATTTTTCTGTCGCTGATGTAACACTGGTAGTGGGAATAGATAGCACACCTTGCTATCTATTGTGCTGGTGACTGCCGTGTGCTGTCCTGCAGGCTTTCTGGGGGCCTCAAGCTGCCAATACAGACGCCGACACCATCGCAGCTATCGATCAAGCCGTCGCCGATGGCGTTGACATAATCAACTACTCAGCCGGCCCAACATTCCCAGCTCAGACATTCCAAGACCCTGTTAGTCTAGCTTTCATGGGTGCAGCTCAAGCGGGTGTTTTCATAGCGATGTCAGCAGGAAACGAAGGGCGGGATCAGCCGTCTAGTTTGACAGGTATAGATCCGTGGGCGATCGTGGTTGCTGCTAGTACCTTGGGGGCTGATAGTCCACACAACAAGGGTTTAGAGCTTGGAAATCAGGGCAGTACTGAGGGTTTGGGGGCAAAACGAGGATTGGGACTGCAAGATGGATACACTCCAGCAATTGGGAACTGGAGTCAAGGCTCAGATGCGGCTGAGCTGCTGTTGCAAACAGTGACTGTGGATGTTGCACAGAGGGAAGGGAGCCATAGTCAACTGGGGAAGTGTCCTAGGATGAGTAAGCTAGGTCTTACACAGACTGGAGATGAGTTTGTGGTGAGTTTTAGCAGAGCTTGGCAGTCCGATGTAGGTTTGCAGTCACTGTTGGTTGCGCGCATCTTCATGAGTGCCTTTGCATACAGGACAGGGAAAGGTAGGCTTGCGTCCTTTGCTTCAGCATGGATTTCAACAAAGTACTTAACTTGAAAACGGTTTGTGGTGACATGGTCTCAAAGTACACAATTCCAACACACACATCTCGCTCTTTCTACTTATGCCAGCGCTCTATTGAATGTGCTACACGGAGTGCATTGATTCATTCTCTCAAATCAACAGCTTCCTGATCATTCTTCATGCTGCTCCCGTCTGCAGGTATGCAACAGCGTTGGTGCCATCAGTCGCATTCTCAGCGCAACAGAAGTGCTATCAACAAACCATCTCAGCTCAACTCCCTGCCGCACCCTCGATGCAACAGCAAACACCATAGAGGTACCAACAGTCATCAGTCCTAGACGATCCACGTCAGCGCATGAAGTCCCACTCGTGGCAGGGTTTTCATCTCGGGGCCCTGTGCTTGCTGGGAAGGGGGCGCTTCTAAAGCCGGATATAGCAGCGCCCGGGGTGAATGTTTATGCGGCTACTTCACCGGGTGTGGAGCCCTACCAGCAGTATGTACACATGTCAGGTATGCGGCACTAGTGCACTATGCTGTTGTTTTACGCAGCACCAAGGGTGATTGTGCAAGTTATGTGTCTGCTTTGAAGGAGTGTGCCAGGTAGCCGTCTTCATTGCATACTGTGCGATTATGCTGGTCGATAGCTTGCTGAAAGCGCCAATAGCAGCGCTGAGCTGCATGCTTATACACCCTTGTTGCCTGAAGTGGCACCATTTAGGCAGTAAGGGGGATGTCTCAGGTCAACAATCAGTCAAACTGTTACTCGTTTGGCGGGGCTCGCTGGGTTCGCAGGCTTCAGCATGGCCGGACATGTGAACAGTTGTATAGTCACGGCGGACATAGCACTGTTACAGTCAGTTCGGGACGCGGGGCGACTTAAGACTTTAGACTTTAGACGTGAGTCCTTTCCTTAAGTGCGTGGGTCCGTATCAGTCTCAGTTTCAGTCTCAGTCCCACCCCCCTCTCTTGGAGAATAGGGACAATCAAAAAGCCACATTGTGAACACATGTACTGACTGATATAACTGTTCAGTTACAGCAGTAAGTTGGCGGTTGTTTGCGACTGTGCGGTGAGGAGGGTTGTGTGATGCTGGGTTATGCGCCTACTTCAATGTGTGTACACACATGTGCCTTCTGCAGGTACCAGCATGGCCACACCGCACATAGCTGGCCTCGCAGCTCTCTTGCGTCAGCGGCACCCCGCATGGTCACCCATGGCGATCAAGAGTGCGTTGATGACGTCCGCATACCAGATTTTATCCGCGGAGAAGGGCTCCGATGACGTTGCGAGCCCTCTGGCTGTCGGAGCCGGCCATGTGGACCCCGGCAAGATGTTCAACGCAGGTTTGGTGTTCAATTCTCAATACCAAGATTGGCGCAACTTTGACTGTGGAGCCGAACAAGGGACGCAGGATGAGTTCTGTGCGCAGTGCCTTGAAGACGCAAAGTTATGCGATCCGAAGCACTTCAACATGCCATCGATCGCGTTGCCGGAGGTGCTGACGACCAAGGCGACGACCGTGCATCGCACAGTCACGAGTGTGTTAAGTTCCTCGGCTACGTTCAGGTACAACGCTACTCTAGACGTTGGTGCTAGCCAATTTGTGAGGGTCTCTGTGATTCCGCATTCTTTCACGTTGGGGCCTGGCGAGAGTCAAAAACTTGAGATCCAGGTTCAAGTCCTGCCAACTGCACCTCACAAACAATATCTATCGGGTAGCGTGACATGGACAAGTTCTGAGGGTACAGTGACTCGTATACCTATTGTAGTTCGTTCTGTGGCAGTGTCTGCCGCCGAAGAGATTGTCATCAAGAAGAATCTAGTCAACTTCTCACAGCCGTTAAACCCTGTGCTTAGTTATAACATCTCATCAGGTTTTACTGGGGTGTTGCATGCTTCTGCTCATGGCTTTATCCCGGAAGTTGTCAGACAAGGTGTTTTGCGTTCTGAATACGGCACATTTAAGATTGTCATACCCACAAACATTGCGCTGGCTAGATTTCAACTGCTCCAGGCAGATTACTCATCAGATATTGATCTAGATTTTGAAGTTTCATTAGAGAATCGTATCATATCCACTAGCTGGACCAGGGAATCCTCAGACGAGACTATTGATTTGCATAATCCTAAGCCTGGTGTCTACGAATTTGGCGTGCATTTGCATTCTTTTGCTGTTCCCAGCAACTCTATTCCTTTCAAGTTGCATGCATTCCTAGTCCCTAATGTTGGGGTTGAAGGCAGTAGTGCTATTAGTGCTAGCAGTTTGCAGCTAGAACGGGACACGTTCTATGTACATAGTGGTGATACCAGTGTTATTGAATTCACATTTGATGACTCCTTGCTGCAGTCAGCAGACAGGTATCTGGGATTGATTGAGTATAACAAACCTGGGGATACTGATGCACTTACCAGGACTCTTATCAGCCTGACATAGTGTGTACGATACGTTGTAAGATTCAATATATGGGTTATAGTTGAGCATCAAATACATTATGATCTTGTATAATAGTTGCTTTCAGTCCTGGCGTGTGTGTTTGGCTTACATGCGTCCAGAGCTTGGCAAACATGTATGTGTATAGCTAGCCGCTGTTTGTGATTCAGTCATATCAACAGTGGATGCATACTTTGCATGGTCAACAGGCCAGCATGACAGTTGGTGGCGATATGGACCATGTATTCTGTTCAACGAAGGTTGACAGGGTTGTAAACAGGGGCTGGGTGTCATCATGTGGCTTATACTGCTTGCAAAATGTGTGCTGAGTGAGCTTGACCTCTTTCCAGAACTAAAGTTGTGGTGCAGTGAGCTTTAAATGTTGCTAATTAGTTGTTATAATGACGTAGGGTGCAACACGTAGCGTGTGAATAGTCATTACATCAGATGGGCCGGTTAGATAACTTTGACAACGTTGAATCGTGGGTCGCGTGCCGCGTTGTTGTGGATTGCTGACACTAGTCGATGTCAAGTTCTGACATTGCAATTGGTGTATGGCGGTGTGACCAGCCACAGAGTACTGTCACAGTACTCACAGGTTATCGTAACCTGGCAGGTTCAACCAGGTGAGTGCATGCATGCTTCTGCAGCTGTGTCCTGTTATTGCAGTGCAGCTGAGCTGGGTTCACGGCAAGTTCTGTAAAAGTAACGGAGCCAATGCAACAAGATAGTTCTGTGCTGAGCTGAGTCCTGGGTCATGTACTGTCAGCCGATGCACCTGTCGGTTCTGTGGCCTGCTGAAATACGCAGGAGCCAGCCATTCGATGAGGGGACAGTGATTGTCAACTCATAACAGAAGTAGAAACTTTGTAATAGTTTGTGAATATGTCCAAAAAGCAGGAATGAAAGGCAGAGTTACATACGCTGGTGAACAAAGCTGTCTTGCCTGTATGCATAGCCCATTGCATCTCGTGCTTGGAGTGTGCTGTGACCATTTGCGTTAGGAGGAACTCTGGACTGCTGATTTCGAGTGTTGCAACCTCCGAGATGATAACAAAGCCTGTCTGGCGTGTTATTTGACCTCTGAACACGCCCACCACATGTTTATGCATACTGAGATGGTTCAAAGCTCAGACCACATACACCACGTTTGACAAAACCGACAGCCTGAGGTCAGGCGGCCATCCCAGGCCTGGCCTATCCTTACCCACATTCACAATGCACCATCTAACCCCAAAGAATCCAAAGCACATTAATCTACTGCTAGCTAGCTGCTAGCCGTCACACTCCACTAACCCCCGGCTTATGCTGTTGCCTCTGCCTTGGCTGCTCCGCTCTTTTTCTTGCTGCTCTTTCTAGGCTTGAGGCTGCTGGCCAATAGCTGCACCAGTTCTGGATCTTCTACCTTCTTATCTGTCTCAACCTTCTGCTCGGGGGCGCTGGTGATCTTGTCACTGCCGTTGGGCATCAGCAACACTGTGCCCTTGATCTGTGGAGTGACAGCACAGAGACAGCAGAACAAGATATTAGAGACAAGATTCTTATGTACAAGACGACAATACACATTACGCGCAAGCATGAATGTGGTACTATACACCGCCTGTGTGGGTCTCAGGGTGCAAGTCTAAAGGCTGCTTGCTGGAGCGCCAACACAAAGCATACAAGCCCTACTGCTATCCCGGATGGTGGTGTTAGGCCGCGAACAAGTGAAGTGAATCAGTTGAAAACAATCGTCAGCTGTCTCGCTTAGGGCTTGTTGGCGGCCTATACCACCATGTGCCCTGACTAGCAGACATGGCATGTAACACCCTTCTGGCCCCACTTTGTTCAATTGCCCACAACAAAACCATACAAGCAGTGCACGCAAGGCCGTGCATGGAGCATTGCTGAACAAAAACCACTGCTGTTACAACTATTCCCTGCCGCCCAGCTCGAGGAGCTGGCCCACGCACCGCTGCTTCTGCCATTAATAAAGCAAATAATCTTCCACACATCCTCCAATTCATTTATGATCTGACAGTTGCGTTCTTGATCTGACAAGTGACGAACTCAACATCTGACAAAAGACGAAATCATCAATGACCTGACCAGATGTTTACCTGCGCTACGAGGTCTCCTGTCTTTTCATGCAGCACTGGGTACTGGTGCAACAGCCCGTGGTTCAAGCACTCCAGCAACCCCAGTCGCAGCTGAGCATCAGTCAACTGCTTGGCCTCCCCCTCGGCACCCTCTGTCAACGCACGGATGGTGAAAGGCATGGCTGGGAACCTCTTGTTGATTTCGCTGAAGACTGCGCGAGATGCCTTCAGCTTGAGTTTGTACTCGACGTCTAGGGCACGCTTGTATACGGTGATCTCCTTCTCATCCAATACACGGGGCTTGCCATCACCTACATAACATCAAGCACAGCAGCAAATGATGCGCACAACATCAAGGACAACAGCAAATGATGAAGAGCCTAGTGCTGCATGGAGTCGCTCTGCATTCAGCAGCTTCTATTCCATGCTGCATACGTTCTATGTAATGTACTATCTACAGTGTCTGTCTATCCAATAGACACTGATAGTGTCTGTCTGAGACCTGCTGACCAATGGAACAGAACAGAAAGAACCAGACCAACGCAGGAACACGGTGGCCAGTGCAGCTGTGCAGGCTCAGATCCCAATCCTCCCTTGCAGACTTGAAGTTGATCAAACCGGGACAGAGGAAAGAAAGTGAGAGTTGGGGGGGGGGGGGGGAGCTTGCAGTCGCAAAGGATATCATCAGCACCTAAGACGGTACCCGTCAGACCGTTGCAACAACATAAACACGGCTGCATCTAGCTGTCAGCTCAATGCATGTTTCTCATACGCTACCAACCTGAGCTGACCACAATGTCGATGGCATACACTTCATTTGGCTCAAACTCCGAGTCCTCAACCTTGTGGTCTGGGCTAGGCTTGTTCAGCACAACCTTGTTACCTAGTCACAGCAAACATAAGTTGGTTTCAATTTGTTTCCTACGAGTATCATTGTAGATGGTGAGAAATCCACTGTAACTTGTCTCTCATATAAGCTTAATAGGCAGAATCGAGCAGGCGTGCAACGCAGTGTGAAAGTGACTGAGCCATTGCAACTAGATGCTTGCGCTGGCAGGGCTGCAATGCCTTGCAGTGTGTTGCATGATTGGACAGGTGTTCTCCCCCCAGCCATTGCTTTGACGCTGAGGAGGCTGGCTTAGGTCGATATGCCTGTTGTCAAATCTGTGTGGACACCTGGGTATGGGCTGACCGAGTCAATGCAAGTGGCCACAGCAGTGCTCGTGGCCCACAGCTTTGACGCTCAGGAGGCTTGGGTCTGTATGTCTGCTTTTGGATCTGTGCGAACGCCTGTGTATGGGCTGACTGGGTCAATGCAAGGTGCTACAGCAGTGCTCGTGGCCCACAGCGCTATACCCGCCGAACAGCTATGAAACAGCTCTGCTTGCACGTATCACCAGTTCGTATTGCTGCTGGAACTGCGCTGCTGTGTGCTTAGACACGGTTGCGACAGCGGCACACTCAAGGTCCCGGATATGTAAGAGCTGCGCTGCTGCTGCTGCTGCTGTAACTCACCGTCAATGATGAACTGCTTCATTTGGTGGCTCATGACACCCTCCACTAGCTGGACTCCGAATGGCTCCACACACGCTGCTAACTTAGGGGCGACATCTGAGACACGCTTGCCTGCAAGAACAGACATCATGTGCGGTCTTGGTTAGATCCCAGCTGCTTTGGGTGTTATCACCGCCTCTGAAATGGAGCACGGGGCCGATGGCCATAGCGCTATGGCTGGTGGGTAGCTTATATTTGTGTCATGTGCGGTCTTTTGATGATGAGATTGTACATAACGATTCAGCAGCCTAAGCCGAACAAAGCTGCATGCTC
>NSMO01008856.1:6979-18029 GCA_002588565.1 Coelastrella sp. UTEX B 3026 | reverse complement strand
ATCGTTATGTAATTGCTCATAAGCGATGGCATGTTCCGGAACTCAGCACAGGCCTCTGCTGCGTAAAGCAACAGCTAGCAGCATTGCTACAGCTAAGATTCTATGTCACGTACCTGCAGGTGTTCTTGCAGCAAGCAGAAAGCCGACCTCCTAGAGTCACGCGCCCACGATTTGGCAAGCGGCGTTGTCTTCAGGATCTTGACTTCATTCGAGCCAAACCTGTATGTCAGCGGTATCTTGGTGCTCAACAGACTATATGTAGGTTTAAGTAGTGTCACAATGAGCCATACCGAAGTCAGGCGTTCATCATACCCTAGGGCGGGTCGAACTTCCCAGTGCACCGCAGACAGCGCGAATCCGCATATGCCTGCTGCCGACCTTAGTTGAAACGAATTCACAGTACCTGAACATTGAATTACTAGAAACAACGTTGCTGGTGCCTCTAGCTGGGCAGCATTGTCTCCTAGGTTGCACACGTGGAGCGAGTGAACTACTCGCAGCTTCGCAGCTTCCAAGACAGTTAGCACCCAGTAAACAATGATCAAGCGCTACATTCCATGTACGCTGAATCATCGCCCTCGCTTGGCCAGCGCCTCACATCACAGCCCATAATCTGCAGAGTTGTGCTGCCTACACATTGTGTAACTGCCCATAACTGTAAGATTATGGGATACCCAAACGTTGAGGCATCCCAGAATCTTGTGGTCTTGCGGCTTGCGCAGTGCAACAGTCTGTATACGTCACAGCTGCTGTTTTGTGCTGGCAGGATCCAATGCAGGTGGCAAGTGCAAGTGTGCATGAACGGCATTGACTGGACCTCAGCGCAAGCAGCATAAGCACAGCAGGCCACCTGCGACATCAGCTGTGCAGGCTCAGTCGCATGCGGTGGCCAGCTATGGAGGTCCCTGTTGAATATTGTGTCTCAGGCAAGGCATAGGCTCAAACAATCAACAACATTGGCACTATGGCATTTGATGGGCGTGGCCGGACTTGAGCACACAAGACCACCACCAAATGCTTTTTATGGTACTTAGTCGCAATGTAAAGCAGCAGCCGCGTCCGCTCCCAGGGTCACAGGAGGTGAGCATGCAAAGTCTGAATGTTTACTGTGCTGCTGCTGCACCAGCATGTGAGAGCTAGCAGGAGCTGTACCTATAGACGGCAGTGCTATTGGTCCAATATTACGGCAGTAGGCAGTCCAGCCACAGGCATAGTCCCAAGTTCCAGCCAGCAGATGCAATCCCTCATATGAAGGTGGATTGGAGGACGCTTCTTAGCAGACTGAACCACAAACACCTGAACCGCATGATGCGGCAATCTGGTGTGGTTGGCAACTCGCCCAAGGCCATAACAGAAATAAAAACTCCGTAGTAGTTGATGGGATCGGCCAGTCGACGACCAAGTTGTACTGCGGGTTGCGCCACCAACAAAGACAATAGCTTGAAAAATGATAAGTCATGGTAAGAGGGACACGCTAATCCTGTGGCTTTCCATCCTGTACTCACAGTTGCAGGACATGCATCATCAGAGTGGTGGTTGCCACTTTGGTTTGCGGGCATGTGAACAGGTTCTGGCCTTGTCGACACAGCCACACTGGCGCATCTGTCAAGTTACTGATGTGATGAGTACACGGCGCTTGGTAGGATGTAAAACACGCGGTCTGACATGAGACTGGTGTAGCGGCAAAAGCAGTGGCAGCAACACAACAGCAAACAGCAGCAAACGCTGCGCTGCGGCTTGCTGCATCACATCAGGTATCACCTCAGGATAGGCTGACATGCTTGCCGAGCTACTGCCAGGCTGATGCCATACTTGACTCATGGGATGCAAAGCTTGCAGACATTGGTTACATACATTTCCTCAACACATCAACACAGCAACGCCCCCGTACAGTATACAGCAGTGTGCAAAACATGGGATGCTAGCTGCTGCTGGCATCCATACCACACATTCACTGTGGCACATGCACTCAAAGCGCCCCAGTGATAGTCCGACCAAACTTTGACTAACAGTTTGCGCATGTGCTGGGTTCACACCGGCGCATCCTGGCAATACAACAACACATGCAAAGCAACCTGGGGTTATTACAGACACAGACTTACTCGCATAGCACAACTCAAATCAAAATATTTAATAAACTAACTGCCAGCCACAGCATGCTGTAAGCAGCACATATAGCTCATCACAAATTGGAGTTTGAGGTTGCACATCCGTTGACAATACTAACAGGTTACCCGCCCTGCAACACTAAGTGAAGACAACTTCAGTGGGGCGTTCCCTGCTTCAAAAGACTACAACTTGACAGGACAGACAGCTTCGTAGAAAAATCACAAACAACACCTGACAACACAAAAGAAACCATCTGCACCTGACAATACAAAAGAAACCATCCGCTCCTGACAATACAAAAGAAACCATCTGGGACGTTAGTGTCAAGACAGGGGGGCTTGAGAAAGTGTCAGGGTTTATGAAGCTTGACGATAACAATAGAATACTCAGCTACCTGTTTTTGAATCGTGGCATAGTCCATGCATCTGCCATCAGCTACAGGCGCTAGTCTGGACACAGCCACAGAACTTGCTGTCAAATTGGTCATAAAAATAAGTGACAGCTAGCATCAGACTGTCACAAATCACAAGAATCTTTCAACCTGGCCGCATCTCAAGGGAGTGACAGCAACGGCCACCAGTCAAAGTGTTTAGTCATCTTTTGGGCCCGCAGGGGCTCAATCCAATTGTCGCAGCTCTCAACCTGGTATTCGTTTGCTCTGCCTGAATCATAGGCGTGTCCGTATAATCAATGCTCCTGCCTAGATCATAGGTTTGTACGCTTTAAATCGATCAATCGTTCAATCAAACGTTCCTCAGTATATGGCAGCTTTTGCTCATCCCTTGTCAGCTCAGCCAGGCTGGTATCCTCTCAGCTGAAAAGGCTTAGGGCAGGCACTGCCAGTAGTATGCGTTCTGCGACACACAACAGATGGCCATGCCTCAGCAACAACATAGGAACAGCTGTGAACAGCTGCCACCCCGGAGGGCGCTGACGACAGGCTAGCGCTAGCATGATACATTGCGACCCAAGTGATACAGTTCGGCATATTCAGTGCCATGCTTTGCAGGTGATCGGAATGCCTGCCGAGGGCATTGCTGGCGACTTGTCGTCACGGCTACTACAAGGAAGCTGGCAGTAGCAGTGTTGAACACTTCAGCTGCAAGGTTGTATGCTCGTAAAGGCTATACCCCAACCGGCCAAACGGGCCTCTGTGCAGTGTCTGCATCCCGTGCTTGAGGTCAAAGCGGTCATTCCCACCTGGCGTTTGCATGTAGAGCCCTTAGCGCATGTATATCCTGGGTACACATCATCAACACACTTGACCTTATTGCAGTCGGCTCCTGAGCCACCACACTGTGCATACATATCAAGGGTCTTGGTCTCAGGGGCAGGGCTGGGGCTGGTGGCGGGGCTGGGGCTTACAGCAGGGCTTGGTGACACAGCAGGGCTTGGTGACACAGCTGGGCTAGGGGACACAGGGGCTGGTCCCTCAACACACTGCCGGTACCATATGTCCTGCAGGCAGACGCAAAACAGCGGAATGAAGCAATGCTGAGCAGCGGAATGCGGCAATGCTAGCAATGTCGACCAGTGTGCTGCTGTGCCGTTGCAGGTTGCTTTTAAAGAGCCCACTGCAAAACAAGCTTGAACTGGTAGTAGCAATTCCGCCTCGCTGATGGTTGGCATACGATGACAACTTGAGATGTGACAGCCTAGGATCTCGGCGATGTGCCAGCCTGAGATAGATGTGACAGCCTGAGATCTCGGAGCTGTGACAGCCTGGCATAGATGTGACAGCCTGAGATCTCGGAGATGTGACAGCCTGAGATAGATGTGACAGCCTGAAATCTCGGAGATGTGACAGCCTGAGATAGATGTGACAGCCTGAGATCTCGGAGATGTGACAGCCTGAAATGCATGCAGTTCGCTGAGTATCAAGCAACCAGTATAGGCCAACACTTGCAGTGGCTGCTTTCGACAATGAGGCTGCTCAATGTTGTGTGTTGGCAATGGGCTTGCTGAACAGTTGAGACACACAGAGAACAGCACCGTACCTTTGGCTTGCAGTAGAAACCAGCCTTGCATGTGTATCCGGGGTAGTCAGCATCCACACACTTGTAGCCATCCTTGTAGCAGTCACCACCCATACCACCACACTGGCCCCAGTTGTCAATCTCCTTCTTAGCTGGTGCAGGGCTTGGGCTTGGGCTGGTGGCGGGGCTTGGGCTTGGTGACACAGCAGGGCTTGGTGACACAGCTGGGCTAGGGGACACAGGGGCTGGTCCCTCAACACACTGCCGGTACCATACGTCCTGCAGGCAGACGCAAAACAGCGGAATGAAGCAAAGCTGAGCAGGGTGCTGATGTGCCGCTAGCAGGTTTCTTTATCTGCAACTTGCAACAAAACAAGCCTGACCTGTTTGTCGCAATTCCACCGCACTAATGGTTGCCATACGATGGCAATGAGATGCGATAGCCTGAAATGCATGCAGTTGGCTGAGTATCAAGCAACCAGAACAAGGCAACACTTGCAGTGGCTGCTCATTGTGTTTTGGCAATGGGCTTGCTGAGCAGTCGAGACACACAGAGAACAGCACCCTACCTTCCTCTTGCAGTAGAAACCAGACTTGCATGTGTATCCGGGGTAGTCATCATCCACACACTTGTAGCCCTCCTTGTAGCAGTCACCACCCATACCACCACACTGGCCCCAGTTATCGATCTCTTTCTTAGCTGGTGCAGGGCTTGGGCTTGGGCTGGCGGCGGGGCTTGGGCTTGGTGACACAGCAGGGCTTGGTGACACAGCTGGGCTAGGGGACACAGGGGCTGGGCCCTCAAC
This sequence comes from Coelastrella sp. UTEX B 3026, assembly GCA_002588565.1. Taxonomy (NCBI): domain Eukaryota; kingdom Viridiplantae; phylum Chlorophyta; class Chlorophyceae; order Sphaeropleales; family Scenedesmaceae; genus Coelastrella; species Coelastrella sp. UTEX B 3026. The sequence goes on along the minus strand of NSMO01008856.1, from coordinate 13,138 downwards.
ACACTGCCGGTACCATACGTCCTGCAGGCAGACGCAAAACAGCGGAATGAAGCAATGCTGAGCAGGGTGCTGATGTGCCGCTAGCAGGTTTCTTTATCTGCAACACGCAATGAAACAAGCCTGACCTGTTTGTCGCAATTCCACCGCAATAATGGATGGCATACGATGACAATGAGATGTGGCAGCTTGAAATGCATGCGCATTGCTGAGTATCAAGCACCAGAACAAGGCAACACTTGCAGTGGCTGCCCATGTTTCGGCAATGGGCTTGCGGAACAGTTGAGACACACAGAGAACAGCACCGTACCTTTGGCTTGCAGTAGAAACCAGCCTTGCATGTGTATCCGGGGTAGTCAGCATCCACACACTTGTAGCCATCCTTGTAGCAGTCACCACCCATACCACCACACTGGCCCCAGTTGTCAATCTCCTTCTTAGCTGGTGCAGGGCTTGGGCTTGGGCTGGCGGCGGGGCTTGGGCTTGGTGACACAGCAGGGCTTGGTGACACAGCTGGGCTAGGGGACACGGGGGCTGGGCCCTCAACACACTGCCGGTACCATACGTCCTGCAGGCAGACGCAAAACAGCGGAATGAAGCAATGCTGAGCAGGGTGCTGATGTGCCGCTAGCAGGTTCCTTTAAGTAGGGCCCGCAACAGAATCAGCTTGGACTGGTGGTAGCAGTTCCGCCTCGCTGATGGTTGGCATATGATGACAATGAGACGTAATAGCCTGAAATGCATGCAGTTTGCTGAGTATGAAGCAAGCAGATCAAGGCAACACTTGCAGTGGCTGCTCAATGTGTTTTGGCAATGGGCTTGCTGAACAGTCAAGACACGCAGAGAACAGCACCCTACCTTCCTCTTGCAGTAGAAACCAGACTTGCATGTGTATCCGGGGTAGTCAGCATCCACACACTTGTAGCCATCCTTGTAGCAGTCACCACCCATACCACCACACTGGCCCCAGTTATCAATCTCTTTCTGGGCTGGTGCAGGGCTTGGGCTGGTGGTGGGGCTAGGGCTTACAGCAGGGCTTGGGCTTGCTGGTTTGGAGCCCTCAATGCACTGCCAATACCACTCATTCTGCAGGCAGAGATTACACAGCGAAATGCAGCAAGGCTGAGCAGGCTGCTGGTGTGCCGCTGTATCTTTCTCTCATTAGTGCTCACAACGCAAGACCTTGGACTGGTTGTAGCAATCCAACTTCTTGAGTTACCATCACGTGCTGCAGTAGATGGCACAGCTTGAAATGCATGCGGTTAATAATACTAAGCAAAGCAAATTGCTTAGTATTATTAACCAGCAGATGCAACACTCGCATGGGCTGCTCCCTGTTATGCAGCAAGGAGCATGGTGTAACGTACAAACCCAGAGAGGAAACCATCCTACCATCGGGTGGCAAATAAAGCCAGCCTTGCACGTGTATCCGGGGTACGTTTCATTTGCACACTTGTAGCCAGGCATGCTGCCACAGTCGCCACCCTTACCACCTGGAAGAAAGGATACACGGCACTCTGTCAGTGCAAATTACACGCATTGATGCTTATCAGCTAGCTAGCATATGTTGCGGACTTGTAAATCAGCAAAGGGCAGGTTACTTGGTTCGGGCAGGTTAAACAGTACGAACTATTGGTGAACAATTGGCTTCATACGCGCGCGCGGCAACATCTTGCACAAGTCCAATGGCGCAAAGCTCTACCAAGTCTTACCAGCACAGAATCAATGAATCAAACTCACCGCATTGTTGCCAGTTGGCAATTTCGACCGGCTTGTCGTTGTTTGCGGAGACGCTTGCCAGGCAGATGATCAACAGGGTGGCGATGCACCCAAGGCGCCAGGACACCGACATACTAACTCAGTTAGACAAATGTGATGTCAAACCTGTTGTCTGAAGCGGGAGTGTGTGTATGGGGCGGCAAGAAAGTGGCAGGGCAGGCACACGAGCAGGTTGGTCAGAAGGTTGCTTTTAGACCAACGCCAGCACAGGCTGAAACTGATGTAGTCCATGTAATGACGAACTATATATGACTTGTTTGTGCCTCGAGCTGGATCGGGTGGTGGCAGAGGGCGTGCTGACTGTCGGAAGGCACTTGGATGTTTATGGCCACCACGAGTTGGGTGGGGTGAAATCAGGGCCGTCTTATATGCAAAGACTATCAGGTACTGTCAATTTGCGATAGCGAAGCCCTTACCTTTATGCTGTGCGATGTTGAAGTGGGGATATATCGTAGTGTGATCAGGTAAACTCTCCAATACACTGGTGCATGTCATTCAGCGAATGCCTCAATGCGACAGCGTAAAGCCTACATATACGCCTAATACAAAGCCAAGCAGGTATGAGCTGTCACGTCACATCTACCACGCCAGCTGTGTGTATTCGCATCGGAAATGTCGAACTCAGCGAATCTCATTCCGTGACAGTGGATCAAGCAATCCTGTAACGGCGCCAAACTGCTACAAAATTTGAAGCAAATAGCTCTTGCCTGCCTCGCACGCATGTACGGCGATTGCCAGGCACCTGGTTGACATCTGCGGTTGTACACGTGTACATGCACTCAGCACGAGCGATTCTGGTGCGAGGCATCGCGCCTGAGTCTGAGCTGGCTAATCATTTCGACAGCAACAATATTGATATAATGGTGTTTGGCCATGCTGGTGCTGGCAGAGACATTGGCTTCACTGTGTAAAGCCAGATCGGCCAAGGTTGTTCCGGATTCAGCGGCGGGAAGCATGGACGACATGGATTTCCCGCAATGTGTGCCGTCAACATGACCGCTGTCATGCCAGCAAGTAGAATTCGAAATGGCAGCATGTGCGCAGCAGTTGGTCTTTGCAAGCATACTTGAGCCGTGTGTACATGTAACTGCTGGCAAACTTGACAAACCTGACAACCAAGCTGCTCATTGCACCTGGACAGTCAAATACGTCCATTTCTCTGCTTCCATCTGTCATTACATGCAGCTGTCATGTGTGCCAATGGTCACATGAAGCTCTTGCCTTTGACAGCGTTGCCATTCTGTTGCCAAGGCCCGTTGACATTTCAGCGGCAGAGTCGTGAAAGCGCACCACTACGTTCATGCGCTCTCAGTTGCCTGCCAATTGGCACTTGCAAGTAGACTGTCTGTTAGTAGTAGTTTGGGCTACTAACCCAAAAGATCAGAGTGAAGCTACTGCAGCAAGCAGCGGGCAATGCTGGCCAACATTGGCCGTTGTATCAACATGACTGGCATGTCGTTTGGTGTGGCATACATCGCGTTAAAAACCTGGGCAAAACTATTCACTACTCACGCTCAATGGTTGCATTTGCTGCTGTTGCAGTGTGGATATCAGGAGGAACTCACAATAGTTGCTACGACCCACTGGGTGGCACCCTTGTCAGGGTGCGCTGCCATTTATACCAAGGAGCGCCTTGATCAAAGCAGCTGTTGGGAATGTTACAAGCCAGCTGCTAGCATGTGAAACAATCCAAGCCTTCTGGTCGTGCCTGCAGAATAAAGTTGGCCTTCGTGTCTGGAGGTTGCCTGGAAGAGCCAGTCAATAGAGCCAGCAGAGCCGTATAAAGCACTGCCTAGGCAACAGGCCTGTTGTACACAATACTAGACCTGCTGGGCGGAATAAGTATCACATCACCTGGACATATCAGGTGAACCAAATGACAATGCCACAACACCATTGTCATGATCCATCGGCAACTCAACCAACCAGCAGTCAACCAGGCTAACTCCACCAGTATCACATTGACAGGTGCTGTCTGTGATATGGATGCAACGGTCGCATACATACCATACGCGTGGCAGCGTCGCGTAATGGGAAGCTTGCTAAACCTGCCCTGGCACTAATTGAAAGCCGCATGCGATACAGCAGCAGTGGTAGTCGCAGCCTTATTGGGCTCTAGTTAACGGCCTCAATATCTATGAGCGTTCTGTTTGTTGTTACAAAGAGCGAGCAAAGAGGCCAAACCCAGACCCTTTGCGAGCAGCACATGTGCTGTTTGAATCACACACAAACATCTCTTATAATGGTTACTTGGAGTATTCAATCGCCCAAGACTCAAATTACGTGAATGATGATAAAGAATATCCCAAGAGCAGCTAACCAAGAATTCATCAGCCATGTATGGATGCTCGTCAACAGCATACTGCCATAACAACACACTAGCTATAGCCTCTACACTATAGTATAGCAAACCTCTCTAGTCTCAATTACTGCACTGCATGTATCGATCTGAATAACAGCAATACATCAAACCAACACCGATGGTGGGCATAATAGGATGGCATAACAGTGATAGGAGGCCTTTGCAGACCAGCTGTAGCAAACCATGACATAACCATCTGGCGCTGCCGTGCCTCGCATGGTCAAGACACCACAACACCATTGGTATTCCAGGTACGGCTCAACAAGTGCCAGATATCAATAGGCTAAGCCTCAGGCAAAGGCTGGGCCAGGCTGGGCCAGGCTACGTACATGTCGCTAGTGTCATGGCAACACACCAGTTATAACAGTGCGCCATCTGTGGCTATCAGCTACTACCATCACAATCCGCATCGACAACAATCCCTTCAGGGGCAGGGATTACAAATGGATAATTCGATTGAATATCAAATCAGGTCCAGAAGGCACCATCTTCAGGCGCTTGACATAAATCAGATGTACAAAACCACTATCACTACATCAACAGGCCTTTGCAGATCATGCGTGATTGACACAACCTGGCTGCTATGCCTGGCCTGGCCGAGACCCCACGAACCTCATTTCATTCAAATACAACTAAAGAAGTGCTAGACATCAATCAATCGATCACTGAATTGCAGTCAACTCCAGTCCAGGCTACACACTTCTACATGTGCTCTGATGTCATGGTGACACCCCATCTACAACAGCTTGATCTGTGCTCAGCCAGCACCATCAAAATCCCATTGACAATAATCAATTCTGAATCATTGACAAAAACCTGCCTATTGCTGGTGTTTATTGGGGTTGCACTACGTCTGCACGGTGGCCTGAGAACGTGCATGACATTGTCTCATGGTCTCATTCGACCTGTAGTACAGCCCCGCCCATCAGGGCTTGCACTGCCAGTACCAGTTGTCCTGCAGCAGCACCAGCACCAGCAGCATAGTATGTCAGTAATCTGATCTGTAGCCTTCAAGCCTTCAAGCCTTGAAGCCTTGAAGCCAGCCAGACCCAACAACAGGTACAGCAACAGCTTCGCAAGGTGATCCTCAGAATACTTGCCCGTACAAGAACAACAGCTTGTGACTGGCAGACTGCAATAATCAACTGTCGATATGCTTGTCAATGAGAGGACCTCACCAACATGAGCAAATGAGCTTCAATCAAGACGTGGCTTACCTGGCGCTTGCATGAGTAGCCTGAGGCACAGGTGAAGCCTTCATATGCTGCATCAGCACACTTGTAGCCAGACTTCATGCAGTCCCCTCCCTCACCACCACACTGCTGCCAGGCATCAATGGTTTTGGGCCCTTCTGGCTTAGGGCTGGCTGGGGTCTCGGGCTTTGGGCTGGCTGGAGTCTCAGGTTTAGGGCTTGTGGGTGTCTCAGGCTTGGGGCTTGGTGTCACGGGGCTTGAGGGGAAGTTGTTGACGATCTCAATGCACTGCCAGTACCACTCATCCTGCAGTACGATGCAGAAACCACAGTCCTGAATGACGCTCCACAGCTGGCAACGGAGTGGCAGGCTCATCAGAGGACACAATGTAACAGCATAGTCAACCTACCACCGTGACTGCGTTCTATATCAAGGGAGGCTATGAATAAAGCCGTAATGTACAGCCAACATTCAGCTAGATCTACCTTCTATTCCTCCACAACAATAAGCTTGTAATACACCTTGGCATGTTAAAGCAAAACCCTTGATCAATCTGTGCACCAACCAGACGTTTTGCAATTGGTGAACGTACCGTTCTGTTGCAGTATGAGCGATGAGGGCACAACACTCCCGGGTATGAAGCATCAGCACATACATAGCCTGGCTTGGTGCCACAATTGCCACCTTACCACCACACTGACCCCAGAGGTCAACCATGAGGGTGGTGCTGGTGGGAGGAGGGCTTGAGGGAGTCTCAGGCTTGGGGCTGGCTGGAGTCTCAGGTTTGGGGCTTGTGGGGATCTCGGGCTTTGGGCTGGGTGAAGTCTC
>NSMO01008837.1:0-12340 GCA_002588565.1 Coelastrella sp. UTEX B 3026 | reverse complement strand
GGGCAGGCAGGTGTCGCCGCTGTTCTGCTGTAAGCTGCGGTAGCTGATACTGCGGGTGGCGGTGCCGGACCTGCCTGCCTAGCAGCAGCAGTTTTGTCTTGTCCTGGTTCCGCGGCAGCAGGTGCCAAAACAGGCATATTGGACTTTACCAAAGAGCTGGGCCTGCGCTCTGGCATGAACACAGCAGCAGCAAACCCCTCAGGGGTCCTTGGCGCAGTTGGTTAGCGCGCAGGTCTCATAACACACCAGTATGACTCAGCTGACGGTTGAGATATCCTGAGGTCGCCGGTTCGACCCCGGCAGGGCCCAAAAGCAGGCGTGCTGCACTCGTTTTGCAAATCCAATGGACGTTATTATATGTTCAGCGTCCAATTTAAGGCGCTCGCTGACCCCCTGGTCGTGCAATGAGCACGTTCACCATGCAGAGACGCGATCAGCTCCGCAGCGCATGCGCTCGTCTGCACCCGCTGTGGTTGGGCACGACGCCTAGTTTTTGAGACCGTTACTCGTTGGCTAGTGGTGACTGGTGTCTGGTGACTGCTGACTTGCAGTGGTGAGCTGACAAGCAAGCGGCGCGAACGTGTGGCAGCCGAGTCCAGGTGTCAAGCGATGCGCAGCGAGTTGCGGCGAGCAGTTGGGCAGATAACCGTGCCTTTGGAGCCACAAGTCCTCTCACTGCTGAACGTGCCGGGCAAAGAGCACGATGCATTTGCAGCTGCGCTGAAGCAGGTCGAGTCGGTGAGTGTGCAGGATCCTTTGCTGTCCCCGCGTATCTTGTCTGCATACGCCAGCACGAAACATGAGGCTTGTTATAGCCGGATAATGACTTGGCAGATGTTTTTTAGTGGTCTGACACCTGCTGCAGGGCTGCTATGCACGCAAGCACACTCCTGTCGTACTGCCGCCGATGCTTTCACAGGCGCGTCAGCTCAGGTTTGAGAAGTACGAGCAGGGTGTGGCATTCGGCAAGGTGCTGAATATGTTTGTTGAGGACGGCCAAAGGTCCTGCAGATGTGTTATGTGCGACAGAGACTTTGCATCAGATGCGGAATTAGGTGAGTTGTTGTCACTTGCTGGCCCTGTTTGCGGTCGCCACTGGTTGGTCACTTTTTCACCACACTCCAGCCGCCTGCAGAGTTGCAGAAGACACGGCCATTAGGCTGTTTGAAATGGCGCTGCTGCACATGTTACATCCCCTTCCTGTCATCTCATCTTGACACACGACTGGCACACAGGTGTATTGTGACCTCTCTTTAGCCCTACAGTTGAATTGCCATTGCCCCAATATGTGGTACCATCGTTGCAACATGGGGCTATTACCAAACAGGGAACTTGAACACCAGCTGATCTGAGCTACAGAACCAGGCATAGGTGTGCCCTGATTAACTCACAGACCTTATCAAAGGGGTGTGATACCTTACGCACTCAGCCTCTTGGTGTACCCGGTGTTGTGCTGACTATCCGATATATTGTATTGATATAACCTATTGCAGACTAGGGTAGGGAATGTTGTTCACTTGTGGTTCATCTTTTTTACTGGAAATGCATGTAATGATGATGATGATGATGATGATTGCAGACTCGTGTAGCTGACTCATCCAGTGCCACTGTGACTGTTGTACATGCCTCCACTACTAGAGCAGGACTAGAACTAAGACTCCAACTATCTTCGCAAAAAGCCCCAAAAAGCCCCACACAAAAGAGTTGCAAAATAGTATACTTCACCCCAGCAAAGGAAATCCTGAGATCGTCAAAGTATTGCAAGAAGTCCCATTCTAACTGTGTTACGTTGTCATGTTTTGGCCTGCAGAGCACATGATGAACTATGTAGCTCAAATGACAGCTGACCTCCCTGAGAGAAAACGAGTAGCAGAAGAAGATATAGCCAATCTGGACAGGCAGTTAGCTGGGCTGAACAACTTATTGGGCAGCTTACATGCCCTTGGTGATTTAGAAGGTAGCTTGCCACAGCTGAAAGCTGATGAGGAGCGCATGAACAACATGAGTGTCGAGCAGGGCGAACAGGTGACCTCGATTGCCTCACGTTATCACTGCAGTCTCTTTTTATGCCTCATTCATAAGAGAGCATGTAATTTGTAGGAGAGCGCCAATCGGGGGAGGGGGTTTCAATGTGGAGAAGGTGGAGCCAAAATATACAGGCAGTTAGCTGTGCTGAACAATGCGACTATGTAGCCTGCATGCAATAGTTGTTCTGGAAGGAAGCTTGCCAGAGTTGAAAGCTGATGAGGAGCGAATGAACAACACGAGTGTGGAGCAGGGCGAACAGGTATCCTCATTTGCCATAAATAATCCACTACTGTAGTATCTGCTTGCTTCATGCCATGGAGAGTGTGTGATGTTCAAGGAGAGCGCCAAGGGGGGGGGGGGGGATATAAGCAGAAGAGATTGTCAAACTAGACAGGTGGTTGGTGGGGCTGATCAACCTACTGGGTAGCCTGCATGCACAGGGTGAACAGGTTATTTGGCTTGCTAGTGAAACACAGTCGCCTTTTGGGTGACAGCAAGACTGCCCCAAACTTCTCAGAACAGTCCATTGTGCGCTTTGTTATCTGCAACAGGCCCTGAAGGGGCTTTGGGCAGGCCATGGTACGTAAATCTGGGTGCAATAGGTCTAGCCCTGATGTAGTCCTGAGTTTTGTCCAATGCTTCCTTCTCACTTCCATTTTTTCGCTTTAGAACTCACATAAATGCATTGTGTTCATCCGCATGCAGCTCGACTCACTACGTGAGGAAGTCAGTCTTCTAGATGTCGAGTTAATGGCACTTCGTAAAAGCGTCAGAGAGGCGGGTTGGGCGATTGTCAATGCAGCGGCTGAAGTAGATGATCTCACAAGGGCAGCAGAAGCAGCCCAAGCTGCAGCAGATGCAGCAGGCACCGGTAGGGACCTGTGTTTTACCGCACAGCCTATTCAAAAGCTTTGCGTGGTTCGGGGCAAGCTTCGACGTCTTGCAGTGTGCTGCTTGTTGGATTTGTGAGCAGATGTTGTTGATAGGAGTGTGTGCAGTCCATCTGTTTTGCGACTCGATGAACCTGCAACTCAAGCAGACGCGATCGAGAGCTTCCAGGCTCACAGCAGTGACTTTTGACTTCAAAATGGAGTTGATAGGCAAGTGCACTAGGGCCTATGGACGACCTGGATACCTGGATACCAGCTTTATGAGGGTCACAAACATGACAACAATGCAACACAACCAATGTGCTGTTGCCATGCGCCAATGTCATAATGGGTACTGACGACAGCCTTTCATGCTGCCTGCTTGTTTTCAGGTGGACTGCAGCCTGTGGAGGACCTTGACACCCAGATAGCAGACCTAGAGAGTGAGCAGCGAAGAGTGGAGGCGGCGAGAGAGGACATCATACGCAGACAGAGTAGGATCAAGGTGCGAAACAACGCTGTGCTGTTCTGTGAAATGTCTGACAATTCTCTTGCTGGGTCTGTAGCTGCAGGAATGGCTTGTCTGCACAGGTTATCTGAATGGCGTGTAGAACCTCTAAATGTTTGATCGTACACAACAGCATTGCTGCAAGGCTCAGTGGTTTGTTTGCACCTCTCTTGATTACTTCAGGCTTTGTGCTCACACACTTCGAGCGTGGTCCGGTACTTGTGTAGCATGCTATGACCGCTGAGAGCTTTGTTTCACCACTGGCACAACAATGATACAGATCCCGCCTTGGCGCAAACGCCTGTCTCCATCTCAACGCCTTGGAACTTCTCCATCATTGTCAACCGGCTTGATAAGGTTGCTGTTTGTGTTGACATGATGTTCACTTGCAGGATGAGCGAGTTCGTTTGTCTGAGCAGCTCGCGGGTGTTAGAGAGGAGTTGCGACGTGCCAGTGAAGCAAACCGGGCAAAACTAGAGGCACAAAGCCAGGTACGATCTGCAGGGGCTTCACAGTTGCTTACTGTGTGTTAGAGAAGGCACCATATCGGCGATGAAGTAGGTCATTCTATGTTTGGACTGGAGGCTTCTATTGGTGCAACCTGCGTGGCAGCAGAGTGGTGGTGCAGGCCTGTTTACTGCTCAATGCTTGCTGACTTCTGAGATCTCAGTGAGCCAATGCAAAGGCATTTTGCTCAATGCAAACTTTCAGTGCAATTGCAATCGCTGGCCTGGGCCATCATCCCTGGCAGAGGCTGTTGCTCCCTCTGATTACACACTGGCGACCTGCAAAAGCATTGGCCAGTATCATTCATCAACGACTACGTTTTTGTATTCCCTCTGTACTGCTTTGATGTTGCAATGATGAGGCTGAACTATTCAATAACCAAGGCTCAATTTTGGGTTGCTACTGCATTTGAAGAATAGCAACGCCTTTGTAAATGAGCACTTCAATGGACTCAAGGGCTGCTGCCACCACTGCCGTTGTTGTCTGGTTTTTTGCACCAGGTCTTCTAATATTGCAGTGATAACTCCTGTTACAACGCTGACAGTTGGTAAGTGGCGTGCAGCCTTTTCTGCTGTTACCAACATGCACTTTGGCGTGTCAATCATGTTTGCAGTTGAAAGATGTCGACGAGCAGATCACTGCATTAAAGGCTGCTATTGCCACTGCTGACGCTGCTATCGGCCCCTCAAGGTCCACCCGTGAGAGTCTGCTTGCACAGCGCAATGCAATGAGGGAGCAGCAAGTGGCAGCTGAAGGGCAGCTAGAGGCACAAACAAGGTGGGTTTGCTGTGTTGTGGCGAGTGTTTTGGTTACATCAGTACCTTGGAGGGTCTGATGGTGTCCACGTGGTTGTGGGTTCACTTGTTCACTTGTAGAGTGCTCTGCAACCATAGAGCAGAAATCTGGAGAGTAGCAGGGCACATATGAAGCATAACCTCCCTTGACTACGGTAGGCTTGGTTGCTGCAGAGTAAAAATGGTGGTTGCTTTGAAAACTGGATACATGACGTCAACCGGTTGATTGATTCGCTATGGTGTTTCATGTCACTGCTGGAGTGCAGGTCAATGAGGGAAGCTTTTCATGGCTTCTTCACAAGACCAGAAACTTATGTTTGTCTCGTTGTTGAAGATGATTTGTTACTGAATACCACTTGATTTGTACTCCTGTTGCTGTGCAGAGCACTTCAAGCCGCCCTGGATGGTTTCACAGCCAAGCAGCGTGTGGTCGATGATTACGGGGCTGCAGCGAAAGTTGGTGAGATGAACCGACTGGGGGTGCAGCTGGAGGAGCTGAGAGTCAAGAAGGAACAATGCGCAACGGTGAGATACGTAATGGGCAAAGGGTCGATCTGATTGTTGTGTGGATCTTTAATCCATTACTGCCGCAGAGTTTTTTGTTACTACTGCAGTCAGGGCGGGGGTGCTGAGCGGGGTTGGGTGTCCTGTTGGAGGAGCTGAGGGTACAGAAGGAACAATGCGCAGGAGTGAGATACGGGCTAAGGGTTGATATGTTTGTTGCGTGGAATAGGGCATTATCAGTACTGCACCAGAGGTTTGGTTTACTACTGGAGTCAGGGCGGGGTGCTGAGTGTACTGGGTGTCGAGCTGGAAGAGCTGAGAAGAGTACAGAAGGATCAATGCGCAGCGGTGAGACACCGGCAAAGGGTTGATTGTTGCGTGGCATCAACCACTACTTCAACAGAGGTTTTGTTTTCTACTGGAGTCAGGACCTGGGGGGTGGCTGACTCAGCACTGCTAAGGGGACCTGGTGTCCAGCTGTATGAGCTGAGATGAAAAGAAGCAACAACGTGCAGCGGTGAGATAAGGTTGTTGAAGGGTGGCCCAAGTTGTGCATGCTTAGAGGTTGGGATTTTGGCCTGAACCCTAAACCCTGAGCCCTAAACATAAACCTCACATACATTCTCATGGGAGTTGGATACCTAGCAGAGTCAGTTAACCTTATGGGCTTTTCCATCTTTTGCCTTCATCCAGCAAACCAGCTGCAACAGTCGATTCGCAATCTTCGCATGCTTTGCTTGAATAGCAGTACTGGCCTGCTGCTTGCGGCTCACGAATTGTCAAAGCTCTGCACATCAAGCTTGACAGAGAGCCTTGGAATCATGCAGGCAACATGAATCTTGCCCTGAATCGTGTCCTTACGCAGGATGCTGCGCATAGAGGTCAGCTAGTGGGTATGAGCTTTGCTATACTTCCTCTCTGTAACAGTCCTGCTGAAACCCTGCAAATTGAAGTACAAATTCATTTGCAGTTCCTCCTCCTTGCCATGGAGGCTGGCCCTGAGTACATGTCTGTGTGCTGCTTCCTATTGTTACAGGATATATCAGCACTGCAAGCCCAGCTTGATAGGGAGTCTCAAGACCTGGCAGAGAACCAAAAGCTTGTGAAGAACATCGAGGCGGCACTGGACTTCAGGAGAAGTAAACAACAGAAGGATGAGCTGGAGATGCAAATGGCCCAGCTCACAGCCACCATTGGACAGGTATGTGAGCAACAACAAGGAATTGTGGGCTCTGTTTGCTTGCATTGCTGTAAGTAAATGTGTAAAGTGGTCGTTTGTGATACAAAATGATATGGTGCACACCGAGAGAGCATGACTTCATTTGGTTGCAGCTATCGCAAGTCACAGCTGTGGTAGGGGCACATTGACTGGAGTACAAGAGAAACAAACTGCAGAAGGATGAGCTTGACATGCAAATTGCCCAACTCACAGCCAGCATTGGACAGTTGTGTGAGCAACTATGGGTGCACTGTTCGTTTGCATGGCTTTGAAAGTGGCAAGCCCGATCGTTTGTGATACAAGTTGCTATGGTGCACACCGACAAATGACTTGCTTGAACTGCCAAACTTGACAGGTGGTGTAGACATGCCAACTTTGCTTCATGCCCAAATTGCTGCGTTCTGTAGGTCGGCAACCGTGATCAGCTACAAGTCAGCCGTGAGTGAGATTTGGCTGCTCGCATGGAAGCTCAGCGAGCACAAGATGAGGCCGAGGCAGCATGCTGCTGAGACCTTGCTGCCTTTGAGACAGACCATCTGCAAAGCCGTTTCTTCGGCACTTGTTATGTGATGCCGTGTGCCTGAACTGCCAAACTGGAAAAGGTGGTGTACAATGGTAAAGTTGCCTCATGCCCGAACTGCTGCACTCTGTAGGTCGGCAATCGGGATCAGCTACAAGTCAGCCGAGAGCGAGCTATGGCTGCTCGCATGGAAGCTCAGCGGACGCAAGATGAGGCGCGTGGCAGTTTGAATGTTGTTATTGAACACACCAAGGAGGCAAAGAGGAGCCTGGCGGATCCAAGATATCATCAGATACATGCCAGATATAGGAAACAACTGATTGAGGTATGCTGCTTTTGTTCGCTATAATGTGAGTATTCAAATAACATAATATATAGTAGTGTAATATATATCTACTGCTTAAAAGCAAGTAGCTGTGACTCCATAGCTGCTGCATTCCGTGTGACCAGTGCTTTCACCTGCCAGGGAGGTCCATGCCCTCGTCCTAGCAGTCATTGTACATGGCATGTGGCAAGGTTGGTCTTGTGAACAGTACCACTGAAGGCAGAAGCATGCACTAGGTCCTTGCGGCTTGCCACTGCATGCTGTGCTGCAGAAGGACGTTACGTGCAAACAATGTTGCTCACCTTGTCCAATTGATGCATGCCCAGCCATGTAGACACTTTGCTGTGTTGTTTAATGCACGCTTGCTTCATCTTGCTGGCGAGAACGCCCTGCGGGTGGCAAATTTCCTCAAGTATACTCACAACTACTACGGCCTTGTCTGTCATGTGTGCACACTGACTGTACATGCAGCTGAAGACAACTGAGTTAGCTGCTGGTGATCTGGACAAATACCACAAAGCCCTTGAACGAGCTCTGCTGGCATTCCACACTGGTGAGATGCAGTTTTGAGCGTTGCAGCTTTGTAGGGGGGGTGTATAAGGTTTAACAGCTTAGCCTACTGTATGGTTTGGAAGATGTACTGTTTGCTCTTGTTGCTCCTATCAGAGCTGCGATGTGTTATCTTGTCAGAATGTCACTTGTCTGGAATGGTCGAGGGGTGGTGCCATCAGTTGCATCATTGCTGCCATACTTTTGGCAGCCAATTCTGGTTAGCAGCTATCACAGTTGCCATGCTGTCCTATGATTGCTGGTGGTGCTGGTCATGCCGGGTTGTGTCTCAGGCAAGATGGCTGACATTAATAAGATCGTCAAGGGTTTCTGCCATGAGTTGCATGATTGATTGAATGGCTGTTGGCAGCCTGCATGGCTGTTATGGCATAACCAGGAAGTAGCTGTCATAATCACGCTGCTGTCCTGCGATTGCTGGTGCTTATGGTCAATGCTGAGTTTTGTTTCAGGCAAGATGGCTGACATCAACAAGATTGTGAAGGAGCTGTGGCAGAAGACATACCGCGGCCAGGACATTGACTACATACAGATCAAAGCAGATGCAGAGGGAACCGCACGCAGCTACAACTACAGGTGAGCTGCCCACTGAGAGCACTCCATCTGTTGCCTGCTGTACTTGGCACGTACTTGGTGGTCGAAAATTGATAAGGGGGGGTACTCTTTGAAGACTGAGCCGGTTGTTGGCAAATGCTGATGCAGAGTGATTGTGGTGCAGCAGCAGCTGTTGCTGGCACGAGATAGATGCTGCATGCACAGAAAAAGATTTGTGTTGTGGAATATTTGTTAGTGAAAGACGGTAACAAGCCTGCGTAATCCTACAGTCTCCTGCTGGTGCTACTGCTGTGCACAGGGTTGTTATGGTGAACAGCGGTGTTGAGTTGGATATGCGTGGTCGCTGCTCTGCTGGTCAGAAGGTTCTGGCTTGTCTCATCATACGATTGGCACTCGCTGAGACATTCTGCCTGAACTGTGGTATACTGGCACTGGATGAGCCAACTACCAACTTGGATGCAGGTAAGGGTTGTTTGGTGTTCAAAAGGTCTTTGGTGTTTTTGAAGTTCAGAGTGGACCTTACTGAGACATGTAGTCATGTGACTTAACCCAACCGGGAATTTGGATGCAGGCAGGCGATAAGAGGCCCCGCATGAAATGATGGAGGTCTCAATTTATGGTCTGCAAGTAAAACAGCATGTGTCACTGTTTGTTTTTCTATCGATCTGGTTCAGATGTGTTGCTTGTCTGGTGTTTGAATGATTGTCATCGCGCTCAATCAGCAAGGCTTTCAGGTTGAATGTAGCCGAGATTCATGCACAGACCCCTGGTGGAAGGCGCCAGGAAAGAGCGGTCGACAGATAGGCACGGCAATTCTTACGTGGCCCTCGGTTGTGGCTATGTCCATACCTCCACTGAGTGCTCCACACCTGTATTGTCGGCAAGAATCATGCTCGGTTGTTTCACAACCATGCGCAGGGTCCTTACTGCCTTCAATACGTGGGCCAAATCAAACATCCACCCACATGTGGCGCGTTTGTATGACATTGAATGTTTGTGGTTTGGCGCTTGTGCTGCAGAGAACAGCGCTAGTCTTGCAGATGCCCTGAGAGCTCTGATGTCCGCCCGGCGAGAGCAGGACAACTTCCAACTGATTGTTATCACACACGATGAGCATTTTGCTCATCTGATTGGTACCCGCCAGCATGCCGAGTACTTGTGGAGGATCACCAAGGATGATAATCAGCGCAGCCACATAGCACAGGAAGAGATATTGGAGTAGATTGGCAGGGCTGTGAGCGGGTTATGCTGTGAATGCTGATATGATAGGCTTCTCTTCCTGCTTCTCAATAGCGTCAAACTGTTGCGCGCAAGGCCAGTTGGCTGTTGCGCACAAGACCAGTCAGAGCATGCAGTTTGTGTGTATGGGCATGTTACACTGAGCGCTGTGCTCACTCCCTGCTTCTCCTGCCTTCCGCCTTGACACACTTCTACCTTCCGCTGGTAGCAGATGTCAGCAGTGTGTTGCCGGCTGGGGTGCCCTCAACCAGCCCGCAACCGTATACTTGTCAAGAAAGTTCTGGGTAGATACAGTGTAAAGCTGACCAGGGGATTTTCACGTTCAGCGCGTTTGTTCTCCGGTCGTTGCGTTGAAACTCGTCATGGCCCACACTGTTATGTCAGGTACGGTACCCATTACGAAGGCGTAGGCAAACCTTAGAACTATAAACATAGGTGCGTCACATGGTGTGTATTTTTCACTGGAAGTTGCCTTCCACTGCGCAGCCTGCAGGCTGGTGGTATTGGGCTGTACTCATGCTCATGCTTTGAGTACGATCGGCATAGGCAATGGCACAGCCGGGTGTGCAAGCGATGCACGCTCTGCATTACTGCTGTTAGGTGCTATCGCACGTGCCTGCAAGACAGTATGGTCCCTGGCGTTCGTGCCCAAGGTGAACTGCGTTGACCAACGCTGATCACGACTGCTAACCTGCAAATATAACATCATACTGCTGGTATGGTTTTGGATGACGGTATAAGTGTTCTTGCCGGCGTTGTACGGGAGAAGAGCAGACGTGCAGAACGGTCCGGCACTGCCTGAGGTGTATAGTACGCCTGTGCTCAAGACCACTCTGGCATCGTGAGCGGCTTGCCCCGCAACTTACGATATAGCTTTTCTGCCGCCTTGCAGGGCTGGCTGCTGTTTGGTGTGCTTTGTCGACAGTATGGCTCATTTCATCCACTACAGCAGATCAGGTGCCGGGCTTTCTAACTGGCAGTCTGCCAGTGCAGCTGGATGTCTTACTGGAATCACGAAACAGCTCAGGACTCGCGTGGTTTACGCGATCACAAGTCTTAGCAGTGGCACGCTTCAGCTCTTTGACAACAGCTGGCACATCTACTGCTGGTACACAAGTGCCCTGCAGACTCACGCTCCAGATTCTTTCCCAGACAACTACGGACACATCCAACACAACCACACAGTTGAACGAGACCCGGTCAGTGCCCAGCGAAGGTCAACAAGAACAGGTTGTATCTGAGTTCAGCTACTCATTGGCGAATGGCACAGTCGATCTGGCGAGTTTTAAGCTCTACAATGCAACAGAGCTTCTGGACGACACAGCACATTTGAGACTGCATACACAGGTTGCTGTCAGCCTGTTCAACTTCAGGTGACTCTCTTTCGGTGTGATACCAAACACATGCCAAATGTCAGCACCCTCTCTTGCAGAACAGCTCGTGACCAGAAAGCGGTCAGCGGCCACTTCACTATTGTGTTGATCAACGTTAAATATTACTGCATGCGCGCTGCTAGAGAAGTGTGTCAGAAGGAAGCGGTTTCTGATACCTGTGCATTTGGCGCATACAAATGCAAGCCGCTTCATCAGCGCCTGACCTCTAGCAGAATTCTCTCAATGCTGATCAATGCTAGCGCTGTACTTCACGAGGCCTTCTGTGATTTTTCAACCACTTAGTGACTGGGTTTTTGTCTCGCATTGTACCCTGTGGCAGGCTAGCTAACGGCACTCAAGTAGTGCCAGTGCCCAGTGCCCCAAGCAGCAGGAACAACACCAATCAAACGCTCGGCGCAACCTACCAGCACTATGTTGAGCATGTTGTCACTGGCCCCTCAACAACACAGGGTGGTTCTCTCAACACTCCATATACACAAGTTTCGTCAAATGCTTACCTAGTGCCCACAGACGAGTCCCTTGAAAGCAGCAATGGCAGTATGCTGTACCTCCCATCAGGGTACAAATCCCTGAAACTGCTGAATACTGATGGCACAATAGCAGCTAGCCAAACTGAGGGTGTTATGGAGCTTTACGGCGGAGAGATCGTAGGTCCTGGGAAGGATATGTTGCGAATGAGGACTGTTATAACTGCAGGGAACGACACACTGTTGACCTTGTCCGGCCGACCAAAACGGTGAGCAGCGCAACAATTTCAATTGAAGGTTTGCGTACAGCGTGCATGAGCGTTGTAGTACCTCGTCTGCCAAACAAACCGTTTCACTCAAGTATTCAGTGAGGCTTGCTGTACTTCTACAGTCAGTAACTCAGCTTGATATCATGTGGGACGCATTTAAGTGTGGTTGTATAACTGCATTGCGCATTATAGGTACACGGAATAACCAGCTAACAATGTTACTCACACTTCTCCAACCAGTTGGCTGCATGCACCTCAAGTTATTGGCTGGCTTGTGTCTGGCGGGTCGTCAGCTTTTCACTATATATGCGTGCAATCCGTCTGTTTTACATGCACTTCACTGTTGCACTCGAATGCCTATGCCCTGCAAATGCAATCTGTGTGCCTGTGCCTGCAGATCCATTGAAAGTACGCTCTCAGCGAGCCAGTTATACCCTAGCGGTGGATTTGCTGCCTTCAAACAGAGGGTGCAACAACGCTTTGACCCGCCAGCGCCCGGCACAACACGGGGGCCTGGCAGCACAAACGTGTCATGGAATCCCGCGTTAGCGCTAGCGCTGCCCTCAGGTGTCAAT
>NSMO01008831.1:1456-12106 GCA_002588565.1 Coelastrella sp. UTEX B 3026 | reverse complement strand
CAGATGTTCATCAGCTTTGCATGGTGGGCTGCAAGCCCATTAGGTCCCTTATGCCAGCTGGCTGTTCACAAAGTCTTATGAAGTTTTTGGCTCTGTTATGGCTTGTAGTGTTCCCAAATTATCCTGCCAATGCACTAAACAGGCCAGCTGCACTGTGGCACTTTAGCGGCTGACGGCCAGCATTAACAGTTGTAGTTCCTTCAAAACAGCTGCCTGCGTCTGTCTTCTGCAAAATGCGTACTGGTGCTGGATGTCTCGTGTTCCAAAGCTTTGAACTTTCACTCCCGGCCCTTCCTTCTCTCAGCATTATGGTCATCAGTCATTAAGATCTGATGTCAGCACAGGCCCATTCGTGTGCGCATTTATAGCACGTGCGCAGGCAACCTGGTTGTGCTCCGCAAGAAGCATACATCCAAAGACTGTTGCTACTGCTGTTTGGAGTCCAGACAAGGCACTGCAGCTGACTGCTACTGCGCACAGGCCCTACCGTCTCAGCCGTGATTTACCTCATTCTCATATGACCAGGGCGACGGCGAGTGACCCTTCCTCGCGGTCAAAGGAAGCTCGAGGCATAGGGTGCAGACGAGGGACTCAGAGCTCTGCTCGTCTTATATGTACAGCAGCCTGCTTGATAGACTTCACTCGTCTTTGGCACAACACAAAGACATACATTGGCCAGGCTGGTTCTGAGACAGGTGCAGCGGCCCTAGGTGGCCGTGATTTGCCCTGCCATCAGCAGCGCTTGTGTGCCTCGGTTAAGACACAAGCAGTATACTTCCCCACGTTGTTGAGGTGCGGGGCTCATATACGGCAGGCGACGCATGGACTGTGATGCGGGACCTTTCACCCTGAACTGCTACCTTGCTCCGCACCTGTTATTGCCCGATCAACCGCTAATTTGGCCGATCTTGTGGTTGACTGACTGTTTCGGCTGGTTTCACCATGTGCGTAGGTATGCACAGCGCTTCAGACCCAGCCTGGCCCAAGGCTTTGGTTTCGAAGGTAAGCCTGCTAGCATCCTGGCTTCTTGCAGGCCTGTCGACGCACAATCAATGTAACGCACACTCATACTGCTTATGCTATAGTTTCCTTTCGATAGTGTCACTCTCATGGCGTCCAGTACTGCGCAGCAGTGCTGTTGTTGAACATTTCTGACGACTTGCGTCACCTGAAGCTTTGTGTCCCTGTTGCCGCAGGCAGATGGTTTTGACTCGTATGAACAACATACAGACTCCGTGAGGGATGCTACAGCAAAGCTGACTCAGCTCAGTCTGGCAGCAAAGGTGAACCCATGCGAACCAGACGTCTGTTACTGTCTCTCCTATGTCACAGTTGCTCTGGCGCTGGGGGCGCTCTATATCCATTATCATGTATTTTGCCTCGTGGTACGGCAGTATGCGCTTATCGTATCGCCTCTGTGCTGCAGCACCATGGTTCGACTTCTGTCATATAGTCTGACAACCATGAATCATTACGCCATGGGATTCTGCAAACTGCAGGTGCCGCGTCACTTAGCTACCAGCAGCAATTACACCAATGACTCAGCAGCAGCAGCACAGCAGCCCCTTCTATCCAGCTGTGACCTGGCAGGCATTGCAGATCACATCTTGTCAGGCAAAGCTCGCAAGATAGTGGTCATGGCAGGAGCAGGCATAAGTGTGAGCTCTGGGATCCCTGATTTCAGAACACCAGGAACAGGTCAGTGTGATAGACTCGACAGGTCTGTGTGATAGACTCGACACATCGGTGTGATAGACTCGACACATCAGTGTGATAGACTCGACACATCGGTGTGATAGACTCGAAAGGTCAGTGTGATAGGCTTGACAGGTCAGTTTGATAGACTCGAGAGGCAAGTGGGATAGACTCGACAGGTCAGTGGGATAGACTTGACACATCAGTGTGAACCCATGACGTCATACAGTGCTCACTTGCGAGGGGCCCCTTAGTACCCTGCTGCATGGCTTTAGTACGGGCACTATCTCTGCATTCAGCCAGGTTCCAACAGTCGGCTTCGCAGTGCTTCGCATACATCTCAACTCACATTTTGTCATGGTTCACTGCTGCAGGTTTGTACAGTCAGCTTGAGCGGTTCAACCTGCCGTGGCCTGAGGCTGTGTTTGACATCAGGTTTTTCAGACACAACCCCAAGCCGTTCTATCTGCTAGCCAAGGTAAGTGGCACCTTGTGTTATGTATAACGAGCTCGGTGTCACTGTGGGAGGCAGCTAGGATTGAGCTCACACGTGCGCAGCTCAGCATGCCTGTTCCAGATCTCGGAATGTGTATGCTGGCTTCAGATGGTGAAGCAGTGTACAGCTGTGTATTCCAACAGCTTTGCAGCACCATGCAGTTGATGAGTTCCAGGTTTGTACGCTAATGCCAGCTAGATTGATAGGTCAGACCGACAAATAAGTTAGACCGCATGAAATCGCACTACAACCTCCATCAACTGGTTCTGTTAGCCTGGTTGGCGGCATGGCAGTGCAAAGAGCAGAACGCCCTTACCAGCATTAGTGTGCAGGCTCTTGGCTCTACTTCGCCGTTGCCTGACATTGCTTGGATGGGGCTGACATTATACACAAGCAGTGCAGCATCAACACATTCAACTGGCTTTACACATGTGGTTGGCTGGCAGGCCAGATACACTCAGCTGCAAGCATAGTTGCAAGCATATTGAATGTAGCAAGTGCGGCATGTTGGGACTGCACACGGTGTCCGAGGTCGTTTGTGCGTTGTGTGTGCGGTTTCAGGAGTTGTTCCCTGGCGGTTACATGCCCACTCCAGCACACTACTTTATGCGATTGCTGCATGAGAAGGGTCTGCTGCTGACAGCATTCACACAGAACATTGATGGGCTGGAGCAGCTAGCGGGACTGCCAGCAGACAAGGTTGTGCCAGCACATGGAAGCTTTGATGGTGAGCTAGCCCTGCTCCGAGCAACCATTTGCTTATGATACACCTGCTTCACCGCAAGGTCTTTCAGCAGCCATTTAGCACTCAATAGATGGAGACGGGTGTGCTAAGCTCTTATTAGCAACAGTTTTCCTTGCTTGCAGTCCAGCTGCCAGGACCAGCAGGTTTTGACGTAATTTTGCATGCAGTGCATACGCCAACCAGTAGCTTGGCTTAATGGTACACTGTGTGCAAGCACAATCATAGCTTGCTTGTGCTTGCATGTCGCTTCCAGGTGCCCATTGCATCGACTGTGGACGAGCAGCTAGCATATACGCTGTACAGCAAGCAGTGTTTGATGATGACGTGGCGACATGCACCAGCTGCGGTGGCCTGGTGAAGCCTGATATTGTGTTCTTTGGGGAGCCGCTACCAGCCCGGTTTCACAGGCGGCGACTTGCGGATATGCAGCAAGCTGACTTGCTGATTGTAATGGGTACAAGCCTGGTGGTGCAGCCATTTGCGAGCATGATAGGTGAGATTGGTTTGATGGTGGTTTGGAGTGGGCCTGCTGGGGTCAAGGATGTATGCGCTCAGTTGAGATGCTAGTGATGAGTTATGGTGGTCAGTCCCACTGCCCTTGTACAGTCAGCCACTGTACTGCAGCAGATACTGCTTTGCTGCTTGGCAACCTGTCACTGTGCTTTGCCAGCTTGGCCTGGAAGCCACTTGAAGGATGTGCTTTGTGAAGTTGCTAAAGCGTCCGATGTTTCCACCGTTGTTTTGCAGATGCTGTGCCTGACAGCACACCACGGCTGCTGATCAACATGAACAAAGTTGCAGAGAGGAAGCACACACAGCAGCAGACAGGTCGAACAACGCAGCCCAAGCGTCAGCACCGGAGCAGCTTCAGCAGTGACAGCAGCAGCAGCGATAGCGACAGGGAAGACGACACAGAAAGCTGCAGCGGGTTCGAGAGCGATGCTACTGCCTTGACAGCTAGCAGCAGCGCCATCAATCTGGCAGATGACTCATCATCAGCAAATGCAAGCAGTGGTGATGCTGTAGCGTCAAAGCAGGCTCCCGGGTTTGATTTTGACTCTGGTGTTCGTGATGTTGCGCATTTGGGGACTTGTGATGCTGGTGTGATGCAGCTAGCTGGTTTGTTGGGGTGGCGGGATGAGCTGCGTGGGATGATTCGGCAGGGTGCTGAAGATTTTGAAGCAGCAAAGGCTGACTGGGATGATTGAGCGGCTTAAATCAATCGATTGGGTCGGATGGCCACTGCAAGGGATTCTTACGAAGATTGTATGTGTATGTATTAGGAGGCAGGTACACGCTGTGTGGCTTGCACACTGGAGAGCAAGTAGCAGCTATGCCTTGTCCTGATATGGGTCTGTAAGAGTAAGTGTGTTATGGTACTGTACGAAGAACGGTGGCTCTTGTATACTTTTGTATCGTGCATTTGCTGCTGCAACCTGTGTAGATCGTCTCTCTGGTCCAAACTGCAAACTGTCTGCTGTGCATTCACAGCATTTGTTTGTGCTGTGTTGCTGCGCGGCTATGTGCTGTCTGGCAGCCATCTGCTCCTGGCTGATCTCCTGTGGGCTAGGGCAGTGCCTCGATTGGTCGGTGTTTGTGCTGTGTGTGCAAAGTGGTCGCAACCCATGTACCTGGCTTTACACAGCTACCGCTTCTGGGTTGAGTACTCTACCCTCACAATGTCAGCCTGCTATCATGTTGTTTTTGCAGCTGCACAAGCTGAGTCCTTGGTGTGCTGGGAGTTAGTAGCATTGTATGCTGCATTGGAGCGTCAAAAGTTGGCAATGATGGCCTTTGTGGTTAATCCATAACTTATGCCACTTTATGATAAGGTGGTGCCTGCTGCTGCCAGTGCTCGCTGGCAGTGAATAGGGCATGGCACATACATGGGTGTTTGTTACACAATGCAGTGGTGCTTGTCTGGTTGCAGGCATCCCAGGTACCATGCCAGGCTGTCCTTCGGGAAATGGGTTCGTGCCAATTGTCCAGGAACTGCTTGTCGCCGCACATAATGAGGAATAGTGTTGCTGGTTGCGTGCCGTGATCACTCCCTAACATAATCAGCAGCTGACCGGATGCAGAGAGCTGATAATTACTGCCGTGCCGTGCCATCCTCTGCAGTCTGGCGATAACAGGACCACACTTTGGAAGGACAGCAGTACGACTAGTGAGTGCAGTTTGTGGCGACAAAACCTGTGCTCGCTGCTCCTATGCTAGATCCGTGCAGTTGCTACCATTGAACCCGCGCTTACGAGTGTGTACAGTGCCAGCTTATCTGTCGAGAGGCTGATCAAGAGGAATCATGGGCTGAGCGAGTTGATCATGTGCTAGGACTGGCTCGGCGACTACGAGCCCACAGCCGGAGTGCAATGCCTGCAATCTAACATAAAAACAAATTCAACGCACAGTCCATGCCTGCATATGGTGCTTGAGTTCGTATTTGCCGGCTTTCGGAACTCGGTCAGCCGGGTGCCTACTCCGTGTCCAGCTTCTTGTGAGGCATTCAAAAGGACAGATAGTCAATGACCCCGTGTTGAGTTTGCTTGTTCATTTTTTCATCACATCTTAGCTCCGCAGGGCGTGACAGCTGCACCTGCGCTACAGACAGTGCAGGATCGCGCAGCTCTGGTGCCGTATATCACTATTATACCAGGTACCAGGTTTACCAGGTTTCGTCGTACCTCACCCTACAGTGCAGTAGCATGCCGCGCCCCTCGTCAATGCACAGCACTACTGCAATGCCAGGATACCACCTCATCCTGTCATCTAGCAAGCACTTTAGTGAAAATAGTAGTAGTAGTAATATACACCACTAATTCTGCCAGACCAGCAGCTATTGAAGCAGCGTTCCAGACAGCGGCACAGCAAACAGAGCACTCTGACATGGAAGCGCCTTGGACTCTCAGTGTCCGGCCATGCAGTGCCGAAGAGGATGAACAAGCACTACTCGCGTCGTTATCGTACTCAGAGCTGCAGTACGGCAGCCAGCTGCTGCAGCTCGCCATCCTACCAAGCACCAACTGGACCGCAGCAGACCTGGCTAAACTGGGCACTTTGGTGCAAAGCAGAAACCGCTTCGTGTGCATGCAACTGGTGACAATGGTCAAGGTGAGCTGCATATGCTCTGGGGTTGTAATGGAACTCAACCAGGCAGGTACCAACCAGCTGGGGCTTCACTTCATGAAGCACATTGGCACTGCAGTAAGTAGCACTACTGCTCGGCCTCATGTCTTTCAGGCAGCATGGTGTCATTTACAGCTCCCCAAAGTTTACACCTACTGCAATGAAGCTGCCAGTTGATTTGCGCATACGCCTATTCCTGCTGTGCTGCAGGAACAGTACGACAAGGTGAAAGCAGCGGAGTCCTCTGGTGACGCAGCAGCCCTGCATTCCGCGCAGTTCATGTACCTGGCATTGGTCACTGTGGCAGAAACGAATGAGGTCGTCGCCGCGGGCCTTTTCTATCCGCGGTCCTGCAGCAAGGATCAGGTCGAGATGCCGCATATGTATGTGGAATTGCTGTGCTGTAACAGCCCTGGCAAGGGGTATGGCACAGTGCTGCTGCAGCACATTGAGCAGTTCACAGCTGGTTGCTGTAATTACTTGTCAGCAGGAGTCTTTGGCTTCCTAGAGCCAAATGAAGCCCTTACAGTGGGGACAGCCGGCAGTTCAAATCCAGACAGCAGTACAGTGACAATAGGTGCAGAGCGACAGCCTGGCAGTGCTGGCATTGTGCTGCCTCTGGTGGCTCCGGGCGCTGCGGTACCTGCTGGCGCGCTTGCTGCTGCTTGCTGTGCAGCATGCAGTGGCGACAGCACTATCACAGGATTGGGTGATTGCAGTATGGGAGCGTCGGTGCTGAGCCTGCATCTGCAGAAAGCCAGCAATCTGGCTCTGCAATTGCAGCCTATTGACATTCCCACTTCAGCAGTCAATGCTGCAGGGTCTGTCAAAGATGCTACTGATGCTACTGTTGTTCTTAGCGGCAGTACCAGCAGTGCAGGCAGCCTCTGCAGCAAGAAGTTGAGTAGCCCAGCAAAGCGTATACAAGGCATCAAGTTGTTGAGTGTTGCGTCTGCTCAGTCGTTCTATGAGAGGAATGGTTATGGTGCACCAGATGTGTGCAAAGAGATGTACAAGCCGCTCATATCTTGTAGTAAGAAGGTTGGGCTTGGTGATGCCGGCAGTGTTGCAGCCAGCAGCTGTGGCAGCATTGCAATGAGCATGTGTTGAGGAGTGCCGACAGCATCACTGCTTTTGTCGTGTTGGCTTGCTCTGTGGGCAGTAGGTTCCTTTGTGTTGTTGCTGATTGCCTTTGCTGTGTTTAGCTTCTGGCTATTTGTTGCTGCTGGAGTGTCACGCAGGTCTTGTTTGGTGTCTCGTTCGCAAGTTCGATTGTTTGGCCGTGCAGTCTGGCATTGCCTGTGTACAGCCCTGTGCATAGGTTGTATACCTGCCTTGTGCTTGTTTACCAGCTAGGTGTTGCTCCGGGCATTGTGGATTGCATGCAAAGTGTTTGGTTGAACGTATCCGCGATGAGCGTGCAGTGTAGTTTCCCAGAACCACATTGAGCGCCGTGGAGAATGAATGATGATTCCTATGTGGCAACGCGTTTTATCATTGTGGCTGCAACGGTTGCAGGGCTGCGACCCGGTTATTAATGGTCCATCCAGCCCACCATATGGTGTGTACATGTTTCAGAAGTACCTTGGTTAACACATCATGTTATGCCTATAAGCTAGTTGTCGTATCTCGCATACCACATCACTTTGTTTCAGGCAAGCCTATGTGTTTATGTGATTATGTCATGGTAAGATGGGGAATGTCCTGTGATTCTTGTATGTTTCCTTCTCGTGGGTTTTGTAGTTTCTCTGACTGCATTGTGCAGCTTCAGGCTGATGATAGAAGTAGGGTGGCTTGTGACATCTTTGCAATCATTACTGCTTCTACCTTTCGGCTGCCGGAGTGTTGGTAATCTGTTCTTGTTGTTTGTTGTTCTGTATGTTACCAGTGGTATTGTTCCACCTGCGGCGGGTTGACTGCAGGCGATGTTGTTGACTTGCCTCCAAGAAGGGAGCGGGCTTTTGCGTCGTGTAGCTTGCATCATGTGCGTGGTCCCATACTGTGGTACTGCCCCTCAATGTGCTTTGCCACGGTGCAGTACGCAGGCTCAATTACTTTTACATGAGCGTTAGAGGCTTCTGCCACGATGCGGGTACTCAGTTTGTATATGCAATTCTGTGTGCAAGTCAGGATGGCAAGTGCTGTTGTGCAGTGGACGCTGCAACCGTCGGTGCGCCACATGTGTAGGTGGAAACGGGATTTTGTTGCCGACATGGTGAAATTGAAGGCTTCCAAACGCCCGAAGACTGTTCAGCGGGTTTGCGCTATGGGTGCGTTTCTGTGCGTCGCGTGGTGCTGTCGCGTCCCTATTGTATTGACGCCACAATCAAGTGTACAGGGCCAATGCTTTGATCTGGTGACTCGTCGTATTGAACAGTCGGCAATTCGTGTGTCGCGGCAATTAGCGGGCCCTTAACTCAGTGTCTTGATTGCCCGCTCCGGACCGCGCCACTGGCCGCGTCACATAAAGCGGTGGCTGCACCGCGTAGGCATTGTCGGCGACCGCACACGGCCATGGCTAAAGTGCACCGTGGCACAGTTGCTGTGACCATACATGGTCTTGGCACAGTTGTTCTGGGCGCTTGCACTCAACGCATGTGGCCGGGCCGTTTGGTGGGCTCGAGCTCCGCAGCGGTTCTAGACGCTAGCCTCTTCCACCGGGGACGGTGCATGTACATCTCTAAGAGAGGTACAACAGTATTGAACCAGCATCGCGTCTGCCCCTGACGGACATGTCCGCAACATACCGAGATAGATATCACGAACTCTCGACTCAGTGACCACTTCAGTAGCCTGATTACAACAATCAGCACGCTGGGCTCTACTTTACCCCGGGTTCTAACTTCCAGATGCCACTGAAGCAACACCATCAACCAATGTAATCTCTGTTGACTTCATAGCTTGCTTGATTTCCTCCTCTGTGGCCAAACCATTTTGTCCAGCCCAGTATGCGGCATCTTTCCTGCCTTGATTATGCAGGTACAGCAGTGTGCTATTGTCAGGTATTAGCAGGCCATAGGCATTCCACTGGTCTGCAGGAATCATCAGTGGTCCTGATACTCCTGGGTAGATGTCAGGCTTGGGTGTTGGCAGGACTTTGGGGTCCAATGGAAGATAGGGCTCTACACACAACAGTGCACAACAGCACAGAACATGGCACTGCATCTTTGCCAGTCACGGGCCGTGCAGTGCATGTATGTTGTTGTAATGGCTCCGTCACTTGTACAGTACAGCCTCGACATACGTATACCAAGATATGTACTGGTCTTCAATGAAGCTGCCTGTCAACAAGGCGAATGCCGGGGGTGCGCTGATCATAACAATGCCTTTCTCCTGCCTTTGGGACTGCATAGTACGTATCCAGCACAATGCCAACCCTGACCACACCAGCACTGTTACGAGAGCCAGTCTGCTTGTTGTCACGGTGCTAGTGTACAAGTGGCGCATCGACAGGGTTGCAATAGTGATAACTCTAGGGCAGCTTGAGCATACAGCACGTGCTGCACAATGATTCACATGGTGTTAACTCACTGGATGCATTGTCTCCTCTGTTGGCCGCCGTCAGGAAGTCCAATGTTGATGACCTTGTGCCTGCTTCCTTGGGTTGAGCAGGTGCTGTGTCATTCTCTGGTGCACCTGAGCTCACTTTGACACAGTAGGTCACGCCTGCAGTACATGGGGCAAGCTCTTGCTCAAGACCCACAGATGAAACTGTTCAGATCTAGACAGCGTACAACCAGGGCCAACATCAGCAGGATCGCAGGGGCTTTTCTCTGCAACTCATTTGCTTGGCAAGCAGCCATGAATGCAGATTTGTGCACCTGGACAGCGCCCACAAGCTTTGTGGTGCAGCAGAAGACCTGGCACATTTGAATACCAACTTAACGGCTGCCACACTGATCAGGGTTTGCAGTTGTGTTTTACTACACCACACATGGTACATCCAATACTTGAATAGCATTCAGCTGACAATGAATATCAACTCCAGCAACCAAGACTGCGGCAGACTGCCCATGCTATCCAAGCTATGCTCCGTGATGATGTGCTTGAATTTATTGCTCAGTCATGAGGCGCTTAGATAGTCAATGGTCACAGCTACGAGCCTCAGGGCTGCCACATCTGCAGGTTGGCTGGCTGGAGCTGAGTTCCCAGGTCAGATTTGCAGGCCAACCAACCTGCAGATGTGGCAGCCCTTGTTAACCACTGTGTGCTCACCTCCACTGTAAGGTGCGCTAGGTGGGCAGGGCAGCTGAGTAGAAAACCCGCCATCGTACACAGGCATACCAGCAAAGTTTGTAGTTGCCCCCGGCCCACTCCAGAACGGAAGCCACGACGTACCCACCCCTGCTGATATCAGCTGCGCTCGGCTCCCGATGTTTGTTACGAGCAGCGGGACATCTGTCTGATTCTGTGGCCGGGCCCGGGTCAATGTCACAAACAACCGCTGTCGGCATCGCTCTGCCGCATTTGGAGGCAACGTTTTGTTAAATAGGGCTGCAACTTTTGTGCCGAGATTGCCTCGGCAGCCTAACGTTGGTCGGCATGATGCTGCTAGCTCTAAGTTGTCGCGGAACTGACTTGTGAGGTCCGT
>NSMO01008788.1:0-13848 GCA_002588565.1 Coelastrella sp. UTEX B 3026 | reverse complement strand
TGTCATCTGGTCTTATCCTTTGTTGGTTGCAATCGGTTTCCTATTGGGTGTGGAGAGTACCATTCTAGATGGTGAGGCATCCACTGTAACTTCTCTCTCTCTATATCATATGTTATACATATGCCAGTTTTGCTGCTGCCGGCAGCTGTGGATGGGTTTGTGACATGCGGTAGCTTCAAATATCTGGCCACGATTACACCACAAGTGCTGGCACTCTGGGCCAAGATTTTGCAAAGGTATGAGGGTTGGTAAAGCGGGGTAGCGGTGTAAGAGGGTTGGTAAAGCGGGGTAGCGGTGCGAGATTGAGCTGCCCTGTCGCCTGGCATCACATCATGGCTCAGCCAACAGCTGCTGGCTTTGCAGCTACTATCAAACATCTACTGTCTACTGACTTGTGATTATAATTATGTGTATATGTGTACACGCAGTGTGCCTGCAAGCCGGCTGGTTTTGAAAGCCAAGCCATTCAGCTGCCCTGCCGCCTCGCATCACATCATGGCTCAGCCAACAGCTGCTGGCTTTGCAGGCACAGTCAAACATATACTGTCCACTGACTTTATAGTTACACTTATATTGCCTACATGCAGTGTGCCTGCAAGCCGGCTAGTTCTGACAGCCAAGCCATTCAGCTGCACCGCAGCTCGCCATCACATAGTAGGCCATTACAACTGATGAATTCACAGCTACAATAATACGTAGATTGTCCATTGACCTGCGATTACACTTGTGTTGCGTACATGCAGTGTGCCTGCAAGCCGGCTAGTTCTCAAAGCCAAGCCATTCAGCTGCCCCGCAGCTCGCCATCACATCATGGCTCAGCTAACGGCTGCTGGTGTCGAAGCATGGCGAGTGGACTTGCTGCCACTGACAGCTGGGACTGGGGAGCATTTGAACGTTTACAGCCTAATGGACATCAGCCTAGACCCATTCCCTTATGCAGGTAATTATCAACACACTGTACACTGGGTTGAGATATGAGAGAGGGTTGTTACACGTGGATACCTCACCGCCTCAGGCAGTACTCTCCACTAACCGGATAAAACTGAAGTGACACAGCCAACTGGCGTAAATCTGATGTTTGCTGACATAGATATTGTCTTGCCCTGTTCTTCCTGTTGACATGTCTTGGTTCTAAGGTGCAAACAAGTAGGTTGACCGTGCCGTCGATTGTGGCAACATCCCTCCTCTTGTATCGAGCATGTTGCCTTTGCTTACTTGCTTGGACTAGCAGCTGGCAGTGGGGAGCATGTCAACGTGCAGAGCTTCCTGAATTTCACCAAAAATTGCTGTTGTAAGTCCCGGCAGGACCTGGACCCAACCCCTCATGCAGGTAACCTGCTGGTTCTGTTCCAAATCTGCTTGTGGCTTGGAATGCTTTATCGTAGTGGGCGTAGCTTGTGAGACTTGTGGTGGTTACCTTGGGTTTGAGCTTGTGGCATTCCAAGACTAATCTTGGCTGTCTGGGTTCATGCCCTAAAAGGTTTAGTGTTATGTAGGCATCGCTGCCACCACAGAGTCCTCTGTACTTGGATGTGCCACCCATCACTGTACAAGGCGAATGCCACACACACACACAATGTATTGTGAAGCTTTTTGTTGACAGCCTAGTTCACCAATCAATGCGCAGCTGGTTTCTGTGCCTTCCGCATCTGGTCATCAACGCCTGGCACACATATATTGCTGTTTTGGCTGTTTGTCTCAATGCAGGCACCACCACCACCACAGAATTTTGTACATGGGTGTGCCAGTCATCACGCTACAAGGCAGCTGCCACGCACACAACGTGTCATGCATATTGTATTCAACGGCTTTCATCCACCAGTCCCCAAGCAGCTGAGTCCGTGCCTTCACAGTTGTCTGTTGACATCAGGCATACTTTTGTTGCTGTCCTGGCTGCTTGTTGTCTGCAGGCACCACCACCACCACAGAATCTTTGTACATGGGCGTGCCCGTCATCACGTTACAAGGCAGCTGCCACGCACACAATGTTTCATGCAGCCTGTTATCAGCTGTTGGATTAGCTGATGAATGGGTAGCCCAGTCACCAGAGCAATACGTTCAGCTAGCGATAAGTCATGCAAATAACATAACAGCACTGCAGGACTTGCGGCAGCGGCTGCGGCCACAGATGCTGGCTTCCAGAATGTGCGATGCAAAGGGTTTTGTCCAGGACTTAGAAAATGTTTATCAGCAACTTTGGGGAAGGTGGGTTGCGGACGGTGGGAGGCGAAAGCCGATGTTGGGCTCGCCACAGCAGCAGCAGCAGCAGCAGTGTGGGGTTAGAGGGCAAACGGTTGGTTTGCAGCAGCAGCGGCAGCAGCAGATCGTTGTGCAGCTGACTGGATCACCAGAGCAGCGAGGTGCAGAATGTCAGGAGCAGCAGCAGCAGCAGCAATGTTGTCTGGGGTTTGAGGACTCGAGCTCTACTGAGTCGCAGATCAACATGGCAGCAGCAGCAGCAGCAGGGGATAGCCAGGCCCCAGATGCTGCTGCTGCCAATCCTGCTGCTAGCACTGACCAAAACTGCGGCAGCAAGAAAGGCAGCAGCGGCAGCAGATCGCTTCCTGCTGCAGATGACACTGCTGCTGCTGCTGCTGATGGCAGCAATGTGCTGGCGGCAGCAGCAGTGGGGGGTGCTGGCGGTGGTGTTCATAAGGGCCGGAGGCTTAGTTGTAGCTGTGATGCGGCGGTTACTGTGCATGCAGGGGCTGTGATGGATTCAGCTGCTGACTCATGATGGTGAGCAGCGGGGGCAGCATGCTGTTGTTGAATATTTCTGTGCAGGTGTTCCGGATGTTTTTTGGGTGGTGTTATTGCCATCCGTAACGTATCTGTAACGTCTCTATCTCTGTCTCATTAGTTTTCGGTGCATGCCTGGACGTCTGCAATGAGTGCTCGTAATGCAGCATTGTGTGGGGTGTGTGCCTGTGCTGGAATGTCGCTTCAAAAGCTAAACACAAACTTCGAGATTCAATGAGCACAATTCCAACTGTGGGTCTACACGACCACACAAATTATCCTTACAGCAAAATGCTCCAGGTGCCAACAAATAACTGCATGCAGCTGTCCATGCTAAGCACACCAGGTGCCTGCCTGCACCTCAGACATTGTGAAGGCCGACTTTTAAAAGCAACAAACAAATCTGACGAGGCGAAAAAACTCAGCAGGGGTGGCGATAAACGGGCAAACCTCCCAAGGTGGGATGCAAAACAGGACCTACACATTTGGCAACACGTGAAAGGTACATGTCCAATGGATTAATCAACATTAGTACGCCTGAACCTTGGCAATAGTGGCCAACATGATTGATTCATGCAACTGTAAAGTGCATATTACATGCTGTTAGATGTTGTTTGTATGTACATATGAGCTGCCAGTGTGAACAATACAAACATGACACAGCAGCGGCTGCTCGAGTCAAGCCTTTGCCAAAGACTGAGTCTGACATGCCTGAAAAACTGTCTGACAAAACTATGCAGTAAGGGCCTAGCAATGCAAATACATGCGGATGGGTAGTACAGGCCTGGGTGAATGATCAAAGCTGGAATGTCGGACAAAATCTCCCATCATCTGAGAAGCTGCAGAACATGTGCAATAGATACTACCTACGACGTTTTTTCTAGCACAACATGGCATCTCTTACTACGATACATGGTAACAGTATGGCTACATAGTTGCAAAGTTTCCAACATACTTCCAAGTTGAATACATGGCATCAAAATTGCAGAGTTTACAACATACTCCAAGTCACAAGTCATGGCTACTAAACGCCATTGACAAAAATACAGCTGGTGTACAAGTTTGCAACAAAAGGGGCAGACATCTTGCCCTCACCTCCAAGACCAAGCTATGTACGGCTACAACAGCATATCGTGAGATGGCGGTAAACGCAGCAACATATGTCAGCCATCATTTGGAGTGACCTAAGTGAGGCACATGTCTGTGGTACTGTTTTCTAGGTTCAAGGTGGAGCTAGCACAGTAATATCCGACACCACTCTCCCCGGTAGGGCCTGGCACCTTTTGGACATATAAACCCCAGCTGTTCAACAATAGCATTGGCCTAGGCAACTGACAACTGGCTACTCACACTGTGTTCATGCATGAGGTGATGCCCTGGAGCGGCCCTGTGGCACTAAGACAACGCTTGTGTGCTAGCAACTGAAATATTGTGAATTGAGTTGATTGCAAAACTCTAACAATGCCACCTCGAACTATCGTCAGTCTACACTGTAGTATAACCCAGAAGTGCACGCAGCCCACAGCCACAAGTTTGACAGCCACACGTTGCTAAACAAACACATTTGTGACACAAGACAGCAGGCCCAGCCAGAAGAGTTTGTATGATGAGCAAAACCTGGCTCAATGTCCTACCCAAGCTGACACAAGCCACTTCCCACAGCTACAAGTTTCAACAGCCTTGCCCTGCTTTGCTGCTAAACAAACATATCCGTACTGATAAACAGCAGCACGGTTGGTGTGCGAGGAACAACTGGCTCAGTGTCCTACTCAGGCTGTCACCAACTCTCAAACCCTCTTCCTCTGAGCAAACACATTTGTATCACAAGAGAGCAGGCCCAGCCAAAAGAGTAGGTATGTGAGCAAAAACTGACTCGATGTCCTACCCAAGCTGTGCCCAACCCCTCAAACCCTCTTTCTCAAACCTCTGTTGGGCCATTCCGAGTTCCTATGGTCATTGGACTTTTGCATCATCTGAGACATCCAATCAGACTCGCCCCCAGCGTTCTGGTATGAGCTTCCACCGCCCGAGTATGAATCCGAGTATGAACTTCCATCACTGGACTGTGAACTTCCGTCTGAACTTTGGTACTGACTTCCAGAGTCCCAGGAATTGCCGTTCGAGTTGGAATCCCAGGGGTTGGCATTCCAGCCCGAGTCCTGAGAGTTGCTGCTGCTGCTGCTGCTGGCGCTGTAGGAGCCACCTGTATGGCACCCAAGCAAAAGCAGCGTCAAGTATGAGCATCCCAGCTGGAAGCTACCCACCAGTAGCAGCACTGTCCTATGTAGCTCCTTGGTCAAACGACGGTAGGAGATGTGGAGCAGCCTTGCCACACATTACCCTCCCTCAACTTATGCTAGCACTCTTTTGAAAGCGCTACGCGGAGCTCATTCATTCATTCAGGTGGTTGGTCAAACTGTTACAAGTGCAGGCGGCAATGGACGCTTGCAAGCATCCAGGCAGTCGCGATCACGATGAAGATCTTGGTGGTGCTGAGGCCCTAAGCCTCTGATCAGCAGCAGGCCTCCTATGAGTGTGCATGCAACAGCAACATAAGCCGTCTGCAGCACTGCTAACAGTGTGCACAGCATGCATATGTGCGGCCTCAGATGACTGCCAGTCCTGTCAAATCCCTCCGTGTGTTTGGTGTCACGGCTGCTGCTGGTGGTCCTTTTGCTAGTCAAACCACAGACATCAGTAGGCAATAGCAGAACCGACGCTGCCAATCCAAAACCGTTTCGTAGTAGTACCAACCTGGGCATGATACCACCCTGTAGTAGATGCCAACAGATCCAGCGCCAGTGTTCGCAATCTTCTCAAAAGCCCATCTGGACAGATCCATGTGATACTGATCACCACAACACCTGCCATTGCGACGTACAAACAAACATCATGTGTGCCACACTACTGAGTCAGTACGACTGGCAACTGTAGGGGCTGTAACACAACCAACAACAGATGTTGGGACCATGCGTAGGGACCATGATTCTGGGCTAGTCAGAGAGTGCAGCGGCTAGTAGATGTGGACACAAGACAGTGTTTATATCTACCAACCGTCTGTGCTGTTTTGACCGCAAACTTGCCCTACCAGAATGTGCCTGCAGGCATCAATGACCTGTGACATGACAACAGGTGCCCTGGCCCAGTGTGGATGATGTAACCATGGATGAGTGGCTGGAACAGGCTGCAGTCCTGGCAATGAGCCACCTACTAGGTTGCCAACTCACCATCTATGGTAGGTCAGTGTAGGGGGCCAGCAACCCGTGAAAATGTGTCCGAATATCAGTAACGCCGCTGTCAAACAAGCAGAGTCTGTACAGCTCCCCATTCCAAAACATGAGAAGATCAGCGGCACAAAACAGCAAGCAGCACGCCATGGTAACAACAGATAACTCATCCACATACATACACCAAAACTGCGACACACTCCATTATCGAAATTGTTGTGGTAATAACTCACCATCTGGAGTTGCTGTAATGATTTGATGGGTAGTAGCATGGGCATGTGTCCGTGATCATCACGGTGACAGTGCTCCCACCATTGCAGGCATAAGCGTGATCCAGGGTATTGCCATAACCATCTTGGATGGGTTCAGGGCGGCAGGCGACCTCATAGCATCGGCCACAGCTACCTGCAATTGTGACGTAGGGGGTTGAGGTGCACTACAGAAGCCAGAGCAGGCCCTGTGAGAGATGGTTCAGAGCCTCATAGGCTGTGTCTGTGCAATTGGACAGGCAGTTGACAAGCCTGGCATGACGTTTGTAAATCAGCCATACAGCAATGCTACGGCTTGTCGTTGGGAGCCAGGCCCTGGGGGCAGCATACCCCAGTCAGTAGCCTAAGACAGCGGTGGGAAATCACTTCAGAGATTTTATACTTGAAACTGCCTCGGTTACTGTAGGTGTAGTAGCATCTGCATACTATGCACTGTGCATGCATGCACAGTTGGTGTAGTGTAGTCCGCAACTCTTACCATCGTAGTCTCCAACCTTGTCAGAGAGTGCTGCTACGTCCCATCCTGTGCCTTTGCTGCCATCAATCTGGCCAAACATGCAGGATCCCCAGTGGATTGAACCATCATCACCTGCCAACAGAGGGGCGTGGGTGCGATCAAACATAGGAAACATAGGACACTAGTCGGATCTCAGTCCATCCGTTAGCAAGCTTGCTATGTAAGTACTGAGCCTGGGCTTGACAGACATAGGATGTTGCGAGCTGTGTAGGATTTGGCAGAAGCACAGTTCTTAGGTTCAACCAAGACAGCATGAAGGCACCGGTACCGTTGCAGATCATGTTGATGCTGAGCCTTGACACGGGAAATGCATGTGCGGCGCTACGTCGACGTCATTGGCAATACCTGCCGGAATGCATGCATGCGACCCTTACCGTAGAACGTAGCGCGCCCGGTGCTCCAACCCTCGAATTGGCCGGCTGAGACCGACAGAGACAGAAGCAGCCCCGCCAATGCCAGCCGAGCGAGATTTTGCCCGGCGGCTGCAGCCCGCATTGACAGTCTGAAGGCAAGCGCTTGCATTGTTTGTAAGGGAGAGAGCAGGTAGAGCAGGCAACTGACTGATCACAGGGTGGCACGTGCAGGCAAGACAAAATCTTCGGGTTGCTGCTGCTGGCGGAAGGTTCTGCACCGGACTGGGCAAATGAAGGGCGACT
The DNA here is from genome assembly GCA_002588565.1 of Coelastrella sp. UTEX B 3026. NCBI lineage: Eukaryota > Viridiplantae > Chlorophyta > Chlorophyceae > Sphaeropleales > Scenedesmaceae > Coelastrella > Coelastrella sp. UTEX B 3026. Next base: position 6,440 of record NSMO01008788.1, on the reverse strand, counting down.
AGTGCGGTGTATCACGGCGAGCGCAACCGGGTGCGAGGCAGAGTGCGAGGGGAAAACCAACCGGTTGCAGCAGCCCGTCAACGTTGACCAGTGAAGAAACGTTCGCCAACAGGTATGCCCAAGTGGCAGCTATCATGCGTTTAGTACTACAGACTGCACTCAGGGTTATCCCACCTGTCAAACGAATAGTGACCCTCTGATTCTGGGACTGCCAGATGTCGGCCTGTCAGACGCGTTATAACCAGCGGTCAACGATGCTAGTGAGTGCGGTCCAAGGTGATGCTTGCACAACGATGCAGGCCAGTGGACTCGCCAAGCTAAAGCACTCTGATAGCTTTTGCGCACATGGGGCCACTGAAGACCCGCAGCGGCTTTAGACGTGGTCGTCGGTCAGCATGCTGCGCAGCTGTACGGCCGAAGTAGGGCCTGATGCCCACGGCCGATGTATTACAACTCGGCAGCTTCGTACTACGCCAAGGCTCCTCTTTTACTTCTATGTTGAACAGCAGAAGGATAGCTGAAAGCTTCTACCGAAGGCACGCAACTGGTTTGTCGAGCTCTTTTCCTATGGGTTGAGCCTGAGCATGAGACCTCGTGCTATGCCACCTGTTCAACAGCTGATTAACCATCCGGCACTTCGTCAGCTCGGGGCATGCCCTGTTCAGGTTGCACCGTACTTCTAACCCGATCAGATTTGAGAGCAGCTCGTGCACCAAGGGCGATGTCAGTGACATTATGTATTAAGTAACAGATGAGATGAAGTGTATCTAGACTATCCTATGAGGCGCTCATGCATATTTGCTTCCGATGCTGGGGAACCGTCACGTACCTTGTACCGCCTGTACCTTGCCCAGCCCTGGACATACTTCGCTCGTCAACGTCAAGACAACTTGCAAGACCGTTTCAGGCCGGCCTAAGCTTGCCGTGGCCCAGCCCTGTTGCGCGTTGTTCGAAGTCATTTGTGAGTGGTGCCAGTGGCAGCTTTATGGTTGAACTTGCTGTTGCTGCGTTTCATTCAGAATTGCAACCTGTTGCTATCAAACCTCCTTTCAACCTGTCGAGGTGTAGACCTACTTAAGGAAGAGCACACAACTTCATATCGAGCTGCCGTGTTGCAAGATCTTTGTGCACACGTGGGCACACACAAGTGCTTCATTTCGTGCTCTTTTCAGGGTACTAGTACCTTGAATACTGTTTTGCTCTGACAGGTGCACCTTCACAACAGGTGATACCCACAATACGATTTCACCCTTCTAAAACACCGTCACCTCCTTCTGATTGCGTTCACAGCTCTGCTCTACCCCCAGGGCTGGCCTATCCTAGTGACACCCAAGCTGCTGCATCCGATGAGAAAGTTTCTCAGCTTGCACTTATCGTGCGCAAATGCAGCCACTTCCACATAATCTGCACTACTGCCATTTGAGAATGCCTGCACACGCTGACACAGTCCACAGTTATAGTGGCCGCTTGTGCACAAATGCAGCATGATTCATGCCAGTACCATGAAACTGGTCCTGGTATATTTAAAAAGGCACCTCAATGTCACACCAACCTGTAAGAAACCCGCTGTCTGCATCATACATGTGCATAGAAGCAGTGCAGGATACTGCCGGATGTGACATCCGGACAACAACACGTATTATAGTTGGCTGCGCCACCTGATGATCAAGAAGCCTTCTGTGTTGAACACTCAGTCTATGATAGACAACTCCAACACTTATAGACAACCCAAACATTTTTGCACCTCTCTATTGAAATATCTCTCTACAAAGACTGTACTCCTGGAACAAACCTGTTACAACACCTTTTGAAGGAACATCCAGACCTATAATCAAATGGCTTAATGCTGCTGCTGGAGCAAGCATGATGCAAGAAATGACATAAGCTGTTCATTGACCTGTTTTGACAACACATCTACATTTCTGAGTTATATACACAATGCACTCCTGCGGAGTGCGCACAAGTTCACTCTGGCAGTCAACGATGTCCTAAAGCCTAGGTTTGCAGCAACAGAACACACAAGTACGAGTATGTACTAAGTTGCTAATGGTCCACCTGGAAATGCGACTAAGTTGCTCAATCCGCGAATGCCAAAGCCCTTCACAACACAACTATACTACAAAGATTCAACAGACAAGCTCACATGCCAAACCACAAAATACTTCCCAGGACTGCTGTCCACATTCCTCTGCTAGAATCATGATTATCATTCAACATGAGGACTGGCATGACAATCTTCCTCTCCAATCAGTCTCAAAAGCAAGTTGACCCAGTTCAAAGCAAAACAAAGGGCAAGAACCAACCTCTCTAGAAAGCGCCCCTACTTGACGCTGACCACGTTTCTGTTCATACTAAGGACTACACATACTACACAGTCATGCATACATAGCGCTCCATGAACAGACAAAAGCAACACATCAGCGTCCCTCCTACACTCGAGCGAGCACACACACCATCTGACCAGCTACAAACCACAATCATGTAGTGTTTTTGGCCTGCTGGAGCACAATGCATAGCGTTGACCCAGTTTCTCCCAATCAGTTCCATAGATCCTACCCAGAGATCACACGTCCCTACCCAGCACATAAATACCCAATCACCCTTTCATGATGCTGTGCTGCAGCTGGTACATCTCTATCCTAGTGCTGGTGGTGCCTGGCACTTCCATATCAAACCTGTACTGCAAAGACATTACCAGAATAAGGAACATAGCTATGTTGCTCTGCAAACTGCTTGTAGCAGGATGTGAACTCCACACCATTGCAGCAGCGAATGTGCTTGCAGTGGTTGACCACCATCTCCATTCTTCAGACCAGCCTTGCCACAAGGTCAGCCTGTCACTTGCCCGACTATCTAGCAGCAGCTGTGCCGCAACAAATAGACTATCTGGCAAAAAAGCAGACCAAAATTTGGCCACTCTGAGAGTTCTCTGTACGCCATTGTTGCATCTTCCCACACTCCTGTTGCAGCGAATGCGCTTGCAAGAGGCAATGCACATTGAGAGCAACTCTAGTGCCAAATTCTGTGGGCCCACCTGAAATTCAGATCTACAATTCCTAACCGTGCAACATAGCTAGGGCAGCCACGACGCGACTCAGATACGCCATATCATACCACAATCCCAAGTACTCTGTAGGCTACTTTACCAGTCGCTTGGTCTGCTGCTAGCGTCAAAAAGCTATGTGCTGATACTCCTCTACCAGAAACATCCCCCAACCAACCCCAACTACTCGCGATTGCAGTAGGCTATTGATTGCTACGCAATCACTTAGAACGGTACAACCTTATTGTCACATATTTTACTAGCCTATGGGCAAACGAAATAGTGCGACTATGCAAGACACACACACATTAGCAACACTGTGTACCATATAATGCTCACTTCTGCAATGCAGATTTCTCGACATGTAGCATATTCTTCTGTATTTTCCTTGACCTCTTTCACCTATTGAGAGGACAGTCAAATCATCTTTGGCAAGCATTCAACTCTGTTAATGCAGTCAACATCAATGCAACATGATACCTCCCAAACCAACACGCCTTCACCAACCGCCAAGTCTCAACAAGGCCACCTTGGACTGCCACCCACTATGAGCCGGCACATGTTAGCTAGGGAAACAAACATAACTGTCTGAATCTGCACTAAATTTGCACATGCAATAATCTGTACACATAGCAATGATCATATGCACTAGAAAGAGAATATGCACATCTACCTGAACATAGTAGTACAGTTACATATGTACAAAAGCCCCACAACCCTCTGTCTCGATCAATCACACAACAAGTGCTTCAATGAGCACCAGCCAACAACCTTCTACGGCCCCTGTTTGGCCACTCAGAGTTTGCATAGGATTGTGACTTGCTAATGTACTCCTGTAGCCACTCAGGATGGTCCCCTGATCCTGACCACGACCCTGAATCTGAATTCCCAGACTGTGAACTCGAGTCTGAACTTGAGCCGGACCATGAACCTGACCATGAACTTCCATCACCGGAGCTTGATGAGCTTGAACTTGAGCTGCTGCTGCTGCTGCTGGAGTCCCAAGAGTTGCCAGATCCAGATCCATTGTCCCAGTTGGAGCTTGAGGATGATGACGAGCTGCTGCTGCTGCCATCGGAGGAGGAACTGCTGCTGCTGCTTGATGAAGAGGAGCCTGTACACAGAGTTCACGCCAAGTACAAGTATTGCAATTGTGCACATGCATGGGAGTGCTTGAACTAGGCCTCGGGCTTCAAAACACCTTTATAGCAACCGACCAACCAACCACTGGCTGTCGCCACGAGCCTATATGTGCCGCTTACTTAGCTGACAATCTCAATAGGCTTACTTAGCTGACAATCTCAATAGGCTTGAATGAAACTTTCATTCGCACGGTGCGCCCTTTTCTGGCAGCATACAGAGCATATGATAGCCAAGCTCTATCAGCTCACCTCCGGGGCATGTTACTTGTCTGTAATAGATGCCAACAGCACCAGCACCAGTACTGGCAATCTTTTCAAATGCCCACTTGGACAGGTCCATATGATACTCATCACCACAACACCTGCATGACAGAACACACACTTCTTACTCCCAGTGCAGTACTGTCAAGCATGCACTGGCACATCCCATCAGCTGGGGGGTCAACAAGCCGGACGGGCTGGCAACAGCGCGGTCATCACCGGGATAACATATGCAATCAGTAAGATATTTTACTGATCATCTGACCACTATTCGAGAAAGCAAGTACAAGTCAATTCCAGTCTGTTGTAGGCAATACATCAGCCAATAATCATGAATGACAAGTAGCAGAGAGCGAGCAGGTTACAGGCGTATCGACATAGGCTGCACACTCTCAACAATGCTGAGCTGGCAAGCAGAGACACATGCGTCTGCATCACTGCTCCGTGTCCTCACCATCTTGTGTTGCTGTAAGCGTTAGATGGGTAGTAGCAAGGGCATGTGTCAGTGACCATGACGATCACACTTCCGCCACCATTGCATGAACCGCTGCGGTCCAAAGTGTGACCGTAACCATCTTGAATGGAGCCGGGGCGGCAGGCGACCTCATAGCACCGACCACAGCTACCTGTTTATGACAGAGCAGCAGGTGTGAAGCGGTGAGCTACAGTATCAGCTGGCAAACTTGTACAGGCCTGCCTAGGCTGCAAATACCTCCGTGATACAGTGCAGGACCGCAAAGGCACTTGTTGAGTTGTGCATGCTTGATGCATACATCAACGGGTGCCTAAATGCAGTTTGCAGGATGCAACATGTACAAGGTTGGCAGGACCGGAGGGCCAGCTGCAGAGGTGCCAAGGTGCCAAATCATGGCGTGAGAACACAGGCTAACTTCTGCTATCACTTCGGTGACTGCAGTGCCTGTGAGACTGCTTTCCGAAGCGTAAGATGTCAGTGATTGTTGCTCAAGTGTTCCAGCCTGGCAGATTGCAACGTGCCCGATGCTGACCTGCGTAATCTCCCGCCTTGTCAGACAGAGCTGCCACATCCCATCCTGTGCCTTTGCTGCCGTCGAGCTGACCGAACATGCACGACCCTGAATGGATGGAGGCGCCACCGTCATCCCCTGCAGCGGGAGAACGCATGCAACACAATGAGATTGTCAGTGCGCATGTACGGTGTACAGGTGGTTACGCTTGGACTAGATTTCAAACACGACTTCAGGGAGGACGCAATTTTCACGCCCTTTGTTGCACACGAACAATGCCAAGCGATGGTAAGTGCTTCTAAATTGCAGCAACCTACGATGAATAACATTCAAGGCCTGCAACCTCAGAAACAACGCTGCCGGGGATGGTACGGGCAACAAGGCGTGGTAGTCGCTGCAATCACTGGGTACAAGTTGCGCCGCCTACCATAGAATGTTGCTCGGCCTTGGCTCCAGCCGCTGTAATCGTCTGCACTGACTGTCAGAGCCAGTAACAGTGCGCTGGCAAACACTGCCGGCGCAATCAAGCCTGCTGCCTTGAAAGCTGTCACTGTTGTTCTAAAAGTCATTATGCCTAGGATGAAGGCCGGGATGGAGAAGGATGTCGTGGATGCGCTCGTAGCGTGTGGGGACCACGTGAGTTTGCCAAGATTGCGGCTTTGAAATGTGATGTATGTGTAGATAGGGCCCGCCGTGCGAACAGACAGAGCAAGTGATTGATGCTCTTGAGATGATGTACGCAGCTTGAAGCGGTATTATCGCCGCAACAGAGGCTGTATGTAATTTGCTCAACGTAGAGCTTGCTTGGTAACAGCTTTATACACCACCTTGATGGGCTGGCAAGCTCTTGTAGCCGTCAGAGACGCGCACCCTGGAGTTGCTCGTCGGTCAACTGTTACGTGAACGTGCCAGAGGTTTCCTCGGACGTCCACAAAGTCTGACGCCGCCGGCAACGTAACCGACACCGCCGGCAGACATGGCCGTCCGGCCAACGCACACCCGGGTGCG
>NSMO01008773.1:14001-29156 GCA_002588565.1 Coelastrella sp. UTEX B 3026 | reverse complement strand
CCCTGGCATGGCTCTGAACGTCTGCAACCAAGCATCTGCTGGTCTTTGCACACTGCAGAGAACGGTAGGTTGTGTGCAGCTCGTGAGCATGTCTTACAGGGTTCGTGACCTTTCAGGCATGCAAGGTCTGATTATCTTGTGCCTCTGTTACACGTTAAGCGGAAAGCGTGTGTACGAGCAGTCACACGAGGAGTCTATGCATGTACCAGCTGCTGGCAGCACAACACCACAGCAGGCTCTATTCGGTCCAAGCCCGCTGCTGGGTGTACGGGTTGCCGGCACATTTTGTGTAAACAATATCCAACTAACCCTAACGGCTCTCACCTCTGGTCGTGTGAATACAACGCGTTGATAGCATCCCTCAAGTTGCTTGCAAGAAGATGACTGGCTGGCACTCCAAGAGTGGGGGCTTGCATGCTGTTGAGCTACCTGTGTACAACTCGTAGGCAAGTGCTTATTGTCAAGGATGCCAACAGCAGTACTTGGCGCATGCACAGTGGGCAAACTGGCGTATGCAAAAGATGCCCGTGGGCATACGATCCTGAGCGGCCATAGTAAGAAGCGGTTGGTCTACAGATAGACACACGAGTGTATAATGTTCAGTAAGGAAACGAGGGCGCGAGCGCTCTGGCGCCTCTCGGTATTGCGTTATTTGGGTGAGTGACGAACTTTGAAGTGCAAGCTGTCTGCCGCGGGCACAGGACCCGACGGCGCAAGACACGTCGTCCCAGATCCTGTTAGCTAACACTGACCTGGAACAGTGTCCACACAACCCGGCTGCCACCTTATTCGGTATAGACAGTACAACCTGTGTGTACCCGCTTGTCTGCCTGTGCAGTCTGCAGTGGCTCATTGACACCAGGTAGCGGTACGTAACGGCAAACACCCATAATGCAATAACACAGTAGCTGGTTTTGACATGATAGGGGCAGACCCCACACCCCTCGGTGCCACAGGCTAGTAGCCAAGAGTTTGAGTTCCACGAGTTTGGCATTGGGCCATGCCCTGTATTCATGAGCCATTTACATCGTTATACGTGCACATACATTGGTTCTCAACGTATGAGACTGATAATAGAGCAGCGGCCTGAGAGCTCCCCTGTGGAGACTGTGGGCCACAGGAAAGCATGTACCGTGCCTGCAAAGTTTTGTGCAATGAGTTGGCTGCTGCTGTACAGAACAGGACCTAAGCAGCTTCGGCTCAACCACAAGGAGACGTGTATACAAGCTGCGGGCGGGGGACAAGCTCGGTGCCAACAAACAGGACGTCAGGGAGCTGCTTACAAACCCAAAAAAACACTTCTGCGGAATGCCCCTGGTACTCTGCGGTGTGCTCCTTCAACGAGTGAGAACACTTTGATATAGCTCATGCAAGCACTGAATGGCATCGACCGAGAGCTAAATGCAATGAAGGAGCCATGGAGTAAACTCAGCCTGCCGGTCATCACACATGCATGTGAAGTTTTAGCTCATGCAACAGGAAATGGCAAGCAAATAGCTGAGTACTGCTGTATAATACATGCATGTGTATACATAAGTGCTACTGCAGTCACCACATAACATGCCATGATGATTCAGAACGGTCTAAAACAGCAGCTTTTGCAACAGCATATACTGGTACTATGCCAATGCACAGTATAGTGACATCATGCTGATAACACGTCAGTAGACCCGGCATCAGCAAACACAGTGACTTACGCTCAACTGAAACAACCTACTTGTGCATACCATACAATTAGTAGCTGCTAGACCAGCTACTAATCTAATAACTCGTCACCTGTCAGAGCTCAACTGTTGGGTCAAACATGCAAGACAGTGACCAGCAGTCCTGTTACGCATGCATTCAAGTGTTCATATGTTGCCTCGGGTTGCCGCATGTGCTTGAGGACTTGCTATGTGTACATGTTGTCATGAGCTGGATCTGATCTGTCAGGGGACCTGTGATACGATATGCAGTATATGCAACAAAGTTGTGGTACCAAAAACCAACAATACATGCACGCATTGTTCAACCAACATGTTGATCTTTGCAGTATAACAAGCACTCGTAAGTCGCCATAAATACATTTATCACTCCAAGGTATGTACAGCATGGGATATGCTCATATGACGCAGATGCCACACAGATGTCGTACACAATCAACACGAATAGGCAACAGATGCCGTACACAATCAACACGAATAGGCAACCGCCATTGCATGAAATCTATTAGAGACCCTGATAAGCACTAGCTATGCCGCATGCACCGTGATTGACTTTGCGAGCCGCTCATGCGGCACACCAACCAGCCCAAGCACTGCAAAGCTGATGTGTAAAGTGGAAAGCAAGCAGATGCACCTCACTTAGCCCCTGGCAACATATGCACTAAGCCAGTTGCCTTCATAAACACGTTGTCCATCATGCTGTATGGCATGACGTTGCCCATAAGCCACACTAGCCACGAATGTTTGCCAGAGACGTAGTGAGCCGGTGGGGTTTTGGACAGCGCCATCTCCACAAACCCCTGAGCAAATGCATCAGGTTGGGTCCCATCTTTAATCCCTTCAGTTTTGTGCACCCAATCAACAACCTGTTGTGTTGTTGAGTACGGACCCTTGGGGTTTACGTGATTCAGGCCACTGGTGCGGGACTTGGTGTCTAGCTGGGTGGAGATAAAACCTGCAGACAACCAGTTACCTGCTGTTCAGCTGTGTGCTCAGATGTCATATCCCGAGAAGCATGGCTCCGTGGCTGATGTGATATACTCCGCTGTTGTCAGGGGGTCACAGACACGCCTGTGTCTGCATGGGTTCACGGGGTTCAGCTGCCTGTACCCGTTGTGACAGGCATGTAGCCAGGACCTACTGTATCACCAGGCCGGTTGTGCTCTATGCCAGCAGAGTTGAGACAATGTTCAGGTGCCGGCAGCTGCTTCTATCCATAGCTACATACTGCACAGTAGTATACGTCCAGCATAAAAGCTCAAAACGCAAGCTCCAAGCCCACTGAATGTGCTAGGGCATTGGGATGTCCCTACAACCACTCACCGGGAGCGCAGTACACTACTTTGATGCCAAACGGCTTCAGCTCCATACGCATGGCATCTGTGAGACTCATCACTGCACTCTTGCTGGCGCTGTAAGCACTCCAGAATGGCTGCGATGTGTACGATGCGATAGACCCTATGTTGATGATTGTGCCAGAGCCCCGCTGAATCATTTGAGGTGTTACAGCTTGGATAAGCTCTAGAGCTCCAAAGAAGTTGACGTCAAACACTGCTTTGTAGTGCTCGATGTCTGCATCTACAACTGGGGCTTTGGCCAGCAGGCCGGCATTGTTGACCAGGATGTCGATTCGCTGCTCTGCTTTCAGTATTTGATCCTGCAGAGGCAAGGAAGCGGAAAACCAGCTGCAGATTGTGTAACAGATACCAGGACAGGCCTTTATACCTTAGTAGGGCAATTCACAAGGCTGCTGGGACAGCATGTGTGAGTTCACAGTGGGGGGGGGGGATGCATTGCCAGCGGCCTGTGCGTTGGCCGGGGACGCTACGCACTTCACCTCGTAGCCTGGCTGAGGCTTTCTTGCAGCAGTCAATGTGTAGGCAAACCGGGATTGCACCCAAAAAGCATGCAGCAATTGTGTGGTGGGCATAAGCAGCGGTGCCGAGCTAGCCATTCCCTAGGGACAGTAGCGATGCCGAGCTAGCCCTCTCCTTACCACTACTAAGATTATTTGCTCCGAGTTTGTCACGTCCAATTGCAAGAGGTTGCACCCTAGTTGTTGGAGGCCTTCCATGGACTGGGTGGTCCTGGCTGTGGCATAAACCTTACAGTTTTTGAGAGCGAACTGCTTGGCCAGGTGCCACCCTATACCCCCCGCACTGCACCCTGTTATAAGTACGACAAACATGCTCACGCCTGTTGAAGGATTGCTCGAATTGATGAAGCTTGCAAACTGTGCTGGCCGATGCAGCAGCAGCCGGGTTTGGCTTGAACGGCACAAGATTGGTTGCAATCAACTTTATGCAGTTGAGTGTTTGCTTTGGAACCTATAGCCACTGCTAGGTGCCTGCAGCCAATCCAATGGTGGCACTCCCATCGGTAACCGCCGATTGTGCTGGTGCAGTGACAGACATGATGCCCGGACCAGCAACCCCCGGCTCACGCAAATGCGTAATGCTTTACAAACAGCCCTATGCTCAACGCCGATGTGGACTTGGCATCTGCCTGAATGCGGGACCCGTTCACTTCGCTCAAAGAGGTCGACACGCTGTGAAAAGCGATTACTATTAGTACTTCAATGATGATGCGCCAACCTCCAGGCTGGCGACCACCATACGCTAAAAACTAAACTGGCCAACGGAGCTGAGAACGTAGCAGCTTACATATCACCCAAGGCAACAGCTATCAACGTAGACTTTGGGGACTCAAAATCTCGAAGGCGCAGAAGGGGGCTGGGGATCCTGACAAGGGGGCCCAGCCCCTTGTTTCTGGCACTTGCTGGTGGACTAGTGCTGGTGGCTCTGGCCTTGCTCTGCACAGCATATCAAGCGGCCGCCCCAAAGGTGTGCAAGGAGCAACAGCATCGGAGCAACCAGTCCAAGCAGCCATCATGACTCGTAGAGAGAACAGCTTGTTATGCTCGCTCTGCAACCCGGCAACCTCCAGCAGTTGCTGCAGCTTTAGCGCAGAGCAACAGCAATGTGTTTGATGTCACTGAGAAAGTGCACAGGAAGCCTTTTGTACAACCTGTAGGCAACAATGTTGGCCTCTTTGTAAGATGATGTCGCACCAACGGCATGCAACAAACTCAGGAGCCAGGCAGGGCCAGACCGCAGTTCCTGCAGCTTACAGCAGCTTCACACCTAGCAATAGCACCCGGCACCCCTCAGACATGTACTGTCTGATACTCTCCTGCATGGTGTCCCTGCAGGTCGATCCCAAATTCTCCAATTCGCTGCCTGAGGCACCGGACGGTTGCTCAGCTGGCTTACGCAGCAAGATAGCTTGGGGAGTGGCCACATCAGCCTACCAGGTACAGCACAGCAGCTGCAGCGCAGCCTGCAAGCAGCAAAGCGTAACTGTGCAGCATAGTGATGTCCTCTATTCTTGTAAAGCAGGACTCATTCCGGTTGCAGCAGCAGGCTTTACCTGCCGACACCATAACGGTACCAAGAAGACAGCAAGGGGTTCTGAGTTGGCACTGTGCCCTCATGTTTAGAGTCCATTCAGCAATGGCAGGGAGAGCCTGTAGCACATATCAATGGGGTGTTTTCCGCAGCACTAGTATGGCAGTCACAGCATAGCTGTCAGACCGACCAGAGCAGATGCGCATACCCAAGTAGCTTTTTACATGGCTTCTGTCACAGTCGGTTGGGGTTAGGCGCTACTGAGCAGAACGGACATGGTTCCAGTCGCAGCAGCGGTGTGTGTGTCCGCGCTGCAGATGAGCAGCAGCTTGTGTTTGAGCCGCAGCTGACTAGCATGTTTGTGCCAACAGAAAGGCCTCAGGTTGCAGCTGTAGCACATGTTTCTGCACTCACAGCAATACAGAGGAGCAAATGCTGCCGATAGTTCAGTTATGCAGTACCTGGGACTGGCAACGCAGGCAAAGCGCACCCAGCAGGAACATGACTGTGGTTGTTAGCCAAAGACTCAGCAGTGTCTGCCAACAGTTCAACAGCGTAATCGTCAATCAGCAGCCTATGGATTGCGTGTGAGCTCTGCAAGTGCTAACTGAATATGCAGTGATACTGCACCTGCTGGTGCCTGAAGTCACGAAGGCAGTTGGAACCGGTATAGCAGGAAGTTATGACTCCTGCTGTATTGCGCCCTGCATAGACCCTGGGTTTCTGACATTGGTATGCCTCTTGACCAGTCCACATAGCCTGTTGTGTCTGTCCTGCGGCAGGTGGAAGGTGGCTGGAATGAAGGCGGCCGCTCCCCCAGCATTTGGGACACATTCAGTCAGACACCTGGCAATGTGTGGGGCAACCACACAGGGAACTTGGCAGCCAACCACTACCACCTCTACCAGCAGGACATCAAGCTCATGGTGGCACTGGGGATAAAGCACTACAGGTCAGCTTTGCCACTACGTAGCACTGGCTGTCACTATGTAGCACCGACTTCGCTGTGTGTCGCTGCATCAACCCTACACTGCAAGGGTTGCGGCAGTGACACACAGCGAACTCCGTGCTACATAGTGGCAGACTGGGTGCTGCAGCCGGCTGCAGCCAAGCACATGTATGGAGTCTGACCTCTGTATGCTGCTGTGGCACAGAAAAAAATCCCATGGTGTAACGCGCAACTCACCAGCAAGCTGAAACAACCGTTGGTAGCAGCAAGGTGCAAGCTTTGCTGTTGCTAGGTGTCATGTTAATGAATTGCAAAAGCTTGAGGGTCGCATATGCAGATAACACACTGCAGGTAGGCCTGCAGCAGCTACCTACAATTCAAAAGCCCTTTGTGCTGCATATACAAATCAGGTATAGCAGCCGCTTCTACACTTTTGCAAGCCGTTATACAGGTACCAAAACTGTTCTGTTGTCTGTTGTCTATGTTGTTGCCTTCACGGCAGGTTGTCCCTGTCATGGTCCCGGATACTTCCAGGAGGCGGCCGCGGCACACAGCCCAACCAAGCAGGACTTCGGTTCTATCGGACCTTGCTGCAGGAGCTGCACGCTGCTGGGATAACACCTGTGGTTACCCTCTACCACCTGGACTTGCCGCAAGTCTTACAGGTGGGGGGCTAGCTGGTGGCAGTACTAAGCGTCTGTCTACTGTTGGGCAGTGCGAGTGTATGGACTTGCTGCAGCTGGCTTTGGTCGGCAATTGCTTGCTTGGTAGTTTCAAAGGGCATAGAGACAGGCAGACCGGCAGCTGCTAGCCATCTGTTTCCTGCAAGCGTCTTGTGTGGAAATGCTGTTGTGTCCTCTCTGCACGCTTACTCGTCAACACCAATGGCCTGCCCAACAGTACTGTTACATCGTTGTTCTCTTGCAGGAGACCTATGGAGGCTTCTTAGACTATCAGCTAGCTGACGACTTTGCCTACTATGCAGACATTGTGTTTGAGCATCTCGGGCCCTACGTAAAGCATTGGTTGACATTCAGTGAACCAATGTCAATCTGTCAACTGGGATACGGTGTTGGAATCTACGCACCGGGTGTTGAAAGAGGATCGTATGGGCACTACAGATGTGGGCACACCTTGCTGCTGGCACATATGAAAGCAGTACAGCTGTACAGACTGAAGTATCAGTCAGCGCAGGGTGGGCGCATGAGCATGGTGTTGTCTGCACATTGGGGTCTGCCAAAGGACCCCAAAAGCAGGGAAGGTGGGTCTGGCTTCTGTGGCATACTGTGTTTGCTGTGTGAACAAGGTACGTGCTTGCTGGCAAGTAGTTGAGACTTTCACTTGTCACCATAAGCTGCAGACCTCTCATGCACCTGCTGTAGGGGCAAGCTTACACTGGTGGTGTGCTGCACACATGCCCTGCCAAACAGTTTGCTGCTATGCCTTGCCTTGCCTTGCCTGCAGACCAAAATGCCACAGAAGCGTACATGCAGTTTCAGCTAGGGTGGTTGGCCGACCCGCTGTTCTTTGGTGACTACCCCGAGGTCTTGCGGCAAAGCCAAAAGAACCTGCCAAAGTTCAAAGAGCATGAGAAGAAGGTGCTAGCTGGCAGTGTGGACTTCTTCGCTCTGAACTACTACACCAGTCACTTTGTCAGCAAGCCACCAATGGGGGCCCCTGCAGACCAAGTAAGCACGGCAGTGTGATGGCATGCTGGTATGCTGGGTGGTGCTGAAGTGCAGTGCATGGAGGCAGCTGCTGGGCAAGTTGCAGAGGGGGTCGGTACATCAGTTTCCTGCAAGCGTGTTGTTGCAGCATATGTCCGCCTGTGCATCTTACCAACCACGGTGTCAGCCTGCTGACCGTGTGGTTCCCCTCACTGAGACCATCATTACCACAACATGCCGCATTACCTGATGTGACCCTACTGCCTGTGATCTTATGCTTGCAGCTGTATGAAGAGTCTCTTGTGGATGCAGCTGGCCACTACCCTGGTGTCCCCAGCGATACGTTCTGGCAGTTCACAGCCCCTGATGGCTTGCGCTCAACCTTGAACTGGATAGGGCAGCGATACCAGCGGCCTGAGGTCTGGGTGACAGAGAATGGTGTTGCTAGTCCTGGTGAAGCCACCAGGAGCAGAAGAGACCTGCTCAAAGATGTGTATAGGCTGGAGTTTTACAGGTGCGAGCAAGTTTGACAAGCCTCAGGTCGGGCAGGAGCTGCATGAGTACCTTTAACAGCACCCAGGCCAGTCTGTGCTGGTAGGACGCTATCGAGCCTGGCAAATACAGCTGGTGTGCTCGCTGCTTGGCTTACATCAGCTGAGTACGATAACAGAGTTGACAGCTCTCGTCCGTGCGTAGCCATCAGCTGGCCTGACGCCTGGTGGTTTGGAGTCCCAGCCAGGTCACTGACACAAGCAACCATCCTTGCTGCATTGCAGGGACCACCTGAACAGTCTGTGCACTGCAGTGACCAAGGATAATGTGAACCTTGCAGCGTATTTTGCCTGGTCCTTGCTGGACAATTATGAGTGGACTGATGGGTACCGGGCAAGGTTTGGTGTTGTACATGTAGATAGAGGCAGCGAGGCATTGACGCGGTACCCAAAGCTCAGTGCGTACTGGCTATCGCACCACTTCTTTAGGTAGGTTGACTGCCAAACACCTGCAGGACATGCAAGGCTGCTTACATTTATGTACGCGGTGACTGCCCTGGGGCTGACATGTAATTGCTTACAGTATCATTGTGTGCTACACAGCCCAGGTGCCAGCTATGTGGGTGTGCCAGTTTGTCCGTGTGTTCAACTAAGCGCTGTTTGGTCCATCCCATCCATGTTCTAGTCAGGCGCATGTCGGCTGCGTTGTGACGCCTGGTTTTGATGCTGTTTCCTGCGGTGGTGTTGCGTGTAGGTATGCTCCAGATAGCATAGCCTGCTTAGAAATACGCAGCTGCAGAGCAACTCGGCAGTCCCTGCTGCCTGTCAGATAACGCTGGTGGCACTGCAGCTGCTGATGGGGACTAGCAGTAGCTGCAGAGTGTGGGCTTTCATCTTGGGCCTTACAATTGCTTGATAATGACATGATGACGCGTGGGTGTAGGCCAGTGAAATAGTAGCCGCGCATGACGGAAGACCTGTGCATGACAGAAGCCATTAATTGGCATGGTGCACGTGTGGCAGGCGCAGTGCCACGTTGCACAATGCTGCAGGGTACTGAGCAATCGGCTGGCTTGCACTGTTTCAACTCGTTGGGTGTCTGATGGACCTGACCAGTGGGCGGAGTGGGACTATGGACTTGAATGCAAAACCATAGGCTAGGCTAGGCTGGGCTGACTTGAGTGTCAGGGCTCCTGCTCATTGGATGTCTTGTGACTGGCAGTGGTGGCACGTGCCGCACGTGTGCCTAAGTAACTTTAAGACTTCATAGTGACCGACTATTATTGTGACTTTGGACGATCTGACCTGTTTTCATGGCTCAGTCACTTTCAGTGTTGGTCAGCCTGACCAGTGCGGCGCACTGTCCCACTGATATGTAAAAGAGATTGAGCCAATGCAAACAGGAAAGATGCGCTGGCAAAAGCTGTGATGCCATGCATGATATGTGCATGTTTCAGTAGCTTAAGGTATCAATGACCATCCATGTCCCTCACACTGACGTGGTGGTATTCACGAGTTAGTTTCTGTCCGCTTTGCATGTTCACCAGCTACTATGAAGTTGTTGCATGTTCTGCCTTACAACCCCTTGTAGCTCCAGGAGCAGCTTGTTTGAAAGTTGTGGGTGACAGTACCCTGGATAACATCCTTGGACGCCAGTCGAGCCGCTTCGCTGGATCCGTTGCATGTCCTGATTGCTTACAAGCTGGCAAGGCGTGGTGTCGCAATGCTCATGTGGTTGTATGCTCAAGTAATTGCTCAGCAACACCAGCATGGCACTGCCTCAGGAGCTTGCGGTCGACAGGCCGCTCAAGCTGGGAGCTACGTTCAACGGCAACACTACAGACGGTTTCCTGACTTTCAGATACGACTTCCAGCCTGATTCCATGCAGCGAGTGCAGCAAGGGGACTTGCTTTTCTTTGGAAATGAGCAAGACAAGGTATGCAGCTACGTCAGACCCGCTATGTAGGCTACGAAGCCTTATTCTAACTGTCACTAACAGATGATATGCCGCAGATAAAGTTCATACCAGACTTGCCCGAGGGTGACGCCCCTTTCCATTTCGATGGCCCTTGCACCACCTTACAACAGCAGGATGGCGAGGATATCGAGTGCGTAGCTATCTTCAATGGCACAGAATGGACTTTGGAACTGGTGTCAGCTCGGATATCGGCCAAGTGAGTTGACCATGCAGTGGCTACTGCAGTGCTGCATATGCCTGGGCTCAGCAGTGATGCAGGGTCTCACTTCAGTAGGGCTGATTGCCGATGGCCCGTTTTGCTGTTGTTCTTAGTAACAACAGCTTGTCACGAATTACACACCAAACTATTATGTGTTGTTATTTGGCAGGGCCCATCTACAGTTACCACCCTCCTCTGCCGCCATCATCAGTGAGCTGTTGCTGCTACCTCGTCCCTGCTATTGACTGTAGGCACATGCGTGGCACACCACAAATACCTGGCTACAATGTAGAAGTAGAAGACGAGTCAGCAGCCGGAGCCCAACCAGCAGAACATGTAGCAGTTGCAGGAACAGGTCCACCTGAAGCAGCCGCAGATGATGACATTGACCCGGACTTGAATGATGCTCTAGACGAAGCTTTATTTGCAGCTGATAACCCAGCAGAAGAGTCACTTATGTCGCAGCAACGACAGCAACGGTCAGCATCGCCTCCACCCAGATTGCAGCAGCAACCCTTGCATCAAGCAGTACAACAGCTCTCAGTCCAACCACCAGCAGTTCAGCAGCCTACACAGCAGCTTCCCCAGCTAGCACAACCGCAGCACATACAGCAGGGGCAGGCGGAGGAGGACCCAGACGATCCCTGGGCAGAGTATGGTGATGCACCAGCGGCCCCTGTAGCACCTCAACTGACAGGAGCGCCAGGTCAGCCTCCTGCAGCAGTAGCGCCAGGTTCAGCGGCACTGCATCATACAGGACCAGGAGCTGTTCGTGTGATAGGGCACGAAGAGGGGCAAGACGATGATGACGATGATGCTGACGAAGAAGTACATGCTTGCACTGATGATGAGAGCGATGGATTGGGTGTTGAGGTGTTTTAGGTGCTCTGTGAGCTTCTGTGATAGGGAAAGTGCCCTAGCAACACAGCAGCCACCGACGCACTGACAGCAGCAATCATTGGTTCTATTATAGGATCATAACGCCAATAGCACAGACAGATCATATCATGGGCAGCGGCAGCAGATTGAGCCCAACAACAGTATGTTTGACGGCAGTGCCCTGTCAGCCAAAGACCATGACTTTAGCAGTGTATCGACTTGGTGTAGCCATCTGCATTACTTGACTCTGTTCTCATCGGACTCTGCCCAAACTTGGAGCATTTACAACAGTGACTTGCACTTAAACATTATTAGGTTGTAGCTGGGGTATTGTAGCAAAGTTATACATGTGGTGCATCTTGGTTGGTGTGGTCAAACAATGGCAGTGGGGGTTTGCTGATAAAGCCATGCGCATGGCAGTTGGGACTGGTGTTCTGTAGTGCATCGGCATTCAAGATCAGGAGCACTTCGTCTGTGGATGTAAGATTGCAAAGGGGAGCATCTTCTGCGTATTAAACCGTATTGAAGAATTGAATTGGAAAATGGTGTCTGTGTTCTGGCATAGAGCCTCCAATGGTCTGAATTTGATTATTGCTACGTGCACAGGCAGCTTGTTGCTGGTATGGGATGCCGCAGGTCATGCTGAGGCATAGCCAACTGTGATCAGGGCTGCATTGAGACTTGTCACCTGGCATGTTAACACATAGCACCCAGCTGTTTTGTGAGTGAAGTTTTGTAATGCGGCTCAGCCCTGAGGCTCAGGCTGTAGGTTTCAAATTCAAGAAGTTCTCAAGCCGCTCCTTGTCGGAGCCAGGACACATGTTTTGTGGCCCGTCGCAGGTGTTCCTCGGCGCCCCTGGCTGAAGTGGGTGGATCACTCTGATTTGTCAAGCGTGGTGCGATTGCCACCGTCTGAGGCTCTTTTACCACCCTCACTGAGTGACTGACTGCCAAGTTGGCCAGTAAGTTTCTGCAGCCGGTATCACAACAGCTGGTTTGATTGACAAGAACAGAAACCGCAAGATTCTTCGGGGTGACGACAATTTGTTACTGTCAGACGCAGGCTGCGGTGCCACGGTGCTAGCTAGCAGCTGTCACGTGGGCTCCTCTTGTTACTGCTGTGTGGTGGTTTTGTCACAAACAGGGTGCGATCCTGTCTCTTGTTTGACCGGTTGCGAGCACCAGGCGCTTCGACGCATACCAGGTTGACACTTGCAGCAAAAAATCAAGCTCCACATCACGTTCGTGTCTGGCAAGTCTAGAACAGTTGGTTGTGTGTCTTTGGGACCTCCTGCAGAGGGCTGCTCGCCTCTTCTTAAACGCAACCAGCTTGTTGCACATAGTATTGCATAGGACATCGTTTGGGGGCCAGGATGTCGTCAGTTACCGTGCCTAGAAACTTTAGATTGCTTGAAGAGCTAGAGAAGGGAGAGAAGGGCATAGGCGATGGCACTGTATCTTATGGAATGGAGGACGCAGATGATATGTTGATGCGCAATTGGACAGGCACCATTATCGGTCCCAGCAACTCAGTGCACGATGGCAGGATCTACACGCTGAAGATTTTCTGTGACATCAACTATCCTGAGAGGCCACCTCTAGTTAGGTTCCAAAGCAGAATCAACATGGATTGCGTTGGACACGATGGCAGGGTCGATGCCAACAAGTTCCCTGTACTGGGGAACTGGAGGCGCGAGTTCACTATGGAGACAGTGCTGACAGAGCTTAGACGTCAGATGGCAGCCCCAGCAAACAAGAAACTGTCACAACCGCCCGAGGGATCTATGTACAGCTGATCACAGTGCCCGCAGCACAGTGGTGAGCACCTCAGCTTCACAAACAGTCAGCTGCAGCAGCAAGGCTCCTGCAGTAGACAGCTGCATGCATGGCGTATTGTATGCATGTGTACAGCAATACACCTAGATAGGTTGTTGGGAAATAGAATTCACTGGGTGTGATAACAGCACTTGGCTCGTTCCTGCGTGGTTGAGTGTACAACTCCTCTGTTTCAACGCAAGGCCTGTAGTTGGTTTAGCTGAAGCATTGGGCATGCTTGCCAAGCCAATAGCAGTACGTGAACAGCGTTGTGCAGTGTGGGGGTGGGGTCCTTTAGTTTTGGTTTCCTTGTTGGGAAAGTTAACAGTGCAAACTGAGTGCTAGTGGTTTTCCAGTAGATGGCAGGCCATCTGCAAAGCAAGGTTCTCACCCTCGACCCGTTGCTGCACTTCAACAGGGTAATTGACTGAGCCAGTTCTACATACTAGATGCTGCTTTGACAGAATGAGTGCCAGCCGTGTCCAGCGGAAGTGCAAAATGCTTGGCATCAGCATGTTGTACGTGACACATGGCATGCACAGCAATCTGCTCTACAGCGGTAGACGCGTCATGCACCTGTGGTAGTAGCGGCAAGCTTCTTTATTGCCCTTGTGTCACACTGGTAGCGGTCTTTGTACACCGCTACTTAATCAGCAGCATCCTGCTGTCAGCAGGAAGTGTGATTAGGGTTCTCCTGCGTTTGGTGCATCAGCATGGCCTGCCTGTTCAGTACTCTGCTGGTCACCAATGTGCAGTGGCCCTGTGATGTCAGCCTGTCTGCACACATCGACCTGCTGCATATTTGTACATATCAACAGCCGCATGCATGCGTTGTGGCATGTTTGCTGTTGTCTTCATTGGTAATGCATGATGTGCCGGCGGCTGTCATCTGCATGGCACAACTTGTGCCCCATCAGTGTAGTGGCCTCAAGCAAGTTGAAGGGTCGCTCGGCGTCTCTGACGAGGTTGGCTTGGCATATTCTTAAAGAGACTGAATATTGTGGTTCGAAGGTATCATACCTAGTAGGATGCAACACTGTGCGCGGAACCTGCTCGTATTTCCCGGGTTCCGTTGCCGGGCGACCATGCAACAGGATTTGAGCGGAAGGTGCACAGCTCTTGACACTGGAAGCAATCACAGGATACCTGTGGTTGTGGTGTCGACACTGTTCATGCCTATTTGAATTGGCTCATTCTCTTTTACTGTTCATGCCTGATCAGCACACATTGCAACGTCACATATAGTATCTTGAACAAGCCGCCGAGCAGTGTATGACAGACATCAACAATCCCCCAAATGCTGATATAGCACACTTCAGAAACAACAGGCCAGCAGCTTTCCAGATTTGAAACTTTGAAACAGACTCCAAATGCTGTGTGCCTGATCCAATGCAGATGACACCTGTCTGCAGATGTAAGCAGCACACAAATGCTATCCACTCAACTCAATGACTGAGCCCATCACTTGACGCACAGCGGCAGACACCTGACATGACAATGCTCCAATCCGGTCTGCGTGTACTCTCATAATCTGGGAGCAAGCATACAGGAATGGCAAAAACTTCTATTGTTGAGCGCCAGTCCAGCTGCAGGGCCCTTGAGGTAACTTGTAGTGATATTAGTAATAACACAGAGCTTACATGCTTGACCTGCGCACACAACGCTGCTGCTGCCAGGAAACAAAGGAAACCTCGCCAGGTCTCCAGAATGCGCTCCCTAAGACTGACATATCTTGTACGTACACGGTGCGTACATAGTAGAATGACAACAAACTGAAGCAGCTGCTGTGATCACTTGGGCTCAGGCGTTGTCCAGCTGCGACACATGTCATTACACACATGTCCAGCTGCTGCAGTCTAGTAGACAGTCCACAAAGCCATGCTCTTGCCTTGCTGCTGTTGTGGTGACCTGCAGTCGCCTGGTGAAGCACAGCCGCTACGTATCTAGACCATACCCATCTGCGCTAAGGAACCTGGTCTACAGCTATGAGCTTCACTTTGCCAGTAATACACGCACAAACTCCTCATACTGGATCATGCCATCGTTATCAGGGTCAGCTTCCCTGA
>NSMO01008773.1:0-13991 GCA_002588565.1 Coelastrella sp. UTEX B 3026 | reverse complement strand
TGAGTGTACAACTCCTCTGTTTCAACGCAAGGCCTGTAGTTGGTTTAGCTGAAGCATTGGGCATGCTTGCCAAGCCAGTAGCAGTACGTAAACAGCGTTGTGCAGTGTGGGGGTGGGGTCCTTTAGTTCTGGTTTTCTTGTTGGGAAGGTTAACAGTGCAAACTGAGTGCTAGTGGTTTTCCAGTAGATGGCAGCACATCTCCAAAGCAAGGTTCTCAGCCTCGACCCGTTGCTGCAGTACAACAGGGTAATGACTGAGCCAGTTCTACATACTAGATGCTGCTTTGACAGAATGAGTGTTAGCCGTGTCCAGCGGAAGCGCACAATGCTTAGCATCAGCATGTTGTAAGTGACACACGGCGTGCGTAGTAACCTGCTGTACGGCGGTAGATGCGGCATGCATCTTTGTTGCCGATGTGTCAACTTGGTAGCGGTCTTTATCCACGGTAATCAACCAGCAGCATCCTGGTGTCAGCAGGAAGTGTGATTAGGGTTCTCTTGCGTTGGGCTGCCTGTTTAGTACTCTATTTGGCAGGCTGGTTACCAATGTGCAGTGTGGCCCTGTGATGTCAGCCTGACTGCACACATCGACCCCGCAGCATGATATGTATCAATAGCCGCATGCGTGCATGTGGCATGTTGGCTGTTGTCTTGGTTGGTAATGCATGATGCGCCGACGGCTGTCATCTGCGTGGCACAACTTGTGCCATATCAATGTAGTGGCTTCAAGCAAGTTGTAAGGGTGGCTCGGCGTCTCTGATTAGGTTGGCTCGGCATATCATATCGGAGTATCTGATAAAGAGACTGAATATTGTGGTGCGGTATTTAGGATGCAACACTGTGCCCGGAACCTGCTCGTATCCCCCAACCAACCTCCGACATCAATTCTTGAGCGCTGAAGACTTTCGTGTGCCCCGGGCAGAACTTGGAGTTCTGTTGCTGGGCCGCCATGCCATAGGATCTGAGCGCAAGGTGCACAGCTCTTGACACTGAAAGCAATCACAGGATACCTGTGGTGGTGGTGTGGACACTGTTCATGCCTATTTGAATTGGTTCATTCCCTTTTACTGTTCATGCCTGATCAGCACACATTGCAGCGTCACATATAGTATCTTGAATTAACCGCCGAGCAGTGTATGACAGACATCAAAAACCCCCCAATGCTGCTATAGCACACTTGATAAACAACAGGCCAGCAGCTTTCCCGGAAAGATTCAAATCGGATTTGAATCTCTGAAACAGACTCCAAATGCTGTGTGCCTGATCCAATGCAGATGACACCTGTCTGCAGATGTAAGCAGCACACAAATGCTATCCACTTAACAGTCCATCACTTGACGCACAGCGGCAGACACCTGGCATGACAATGCTCCAATCCGGCTCTGCGTGTACTCTCAAAATTTGGGAGCAAGCATACAGGAATGGCAACAACTGCTATTGTTGAGCGCCAGTCCAGCTGCAGGGGCCCTTGAGGTAACTTGGATTAATATCAACACAGGGCTTACATGCTTGACCTGCGCACACAACGCTGCTGCTGCCAGGAAACAATGGAAACCTCGCCAGGTCTCCAGAATGCGCTCCCTAAGACTGACAGATCTTGTACACGGTACGTACATAGTAGAATAGCAACAAACTGAAGCGGCTGCTGACATCACTTGGGCTCAGGCATCACACGCTGTTGTCCAGCTGCTTCAAATGTCATCACACACATGTCCAGCTGCTGCAGTCTAGTTGACAGTCCACAAAGCCATGCTCTTGCCTTGCTGCTGTTGTGGTGACCTGCAGTCGCCTCGTGAAGCACAGCCGCTACATATCTAGACCATACCCATCTGCGCTAAGGAACCTGGGCTACAGCTATGTGCTTCACTTTGCCAGTAATACACGCACAAACTCCTCATACTGGATCATGCCATCGTTATCAGGGTCAGCTTCCCTGATCATGTCCTCCATCTCGTTGCCGCTGAGCTTCTCGCCGATGTTTGTTAGCACATGTCGCAGTTCCTTGGCCTCAATGAAACCACGCTGGTCCTTAATGAAACCACGCTGGTCCTTGTCGAACACCTGCAAGGAGATGGTGATGTAGCGCTGTCAGCGGATATGTACTGTACTGCCGGTTCAGCACTTGTTTGGACTGTTGAGTACTGCTCTTGCCAGGTCATAGGCTGCTGCTGAAGGCTGGTAGGAAGGCAGATGATAGTGCAGGTGCCGTGTGCTACAAGCAAGACGAGCAGCGCTGCATATCTGCACGTAACACTGAATGTTGCCCATACAGGCTGGCGGTTGGAAATGCTGGTATCAGCTACAGCCCGCTGGCGGTTGCTAGCTGTGGAGAAGTGCTAGCTGAGCAGCACTGTGTCCTGTAAGAGGACGATAAGCACCATTCACACCTTCCAAGCATTGCGTATGTCCTGCTCAGAGTCGTAGCTGCGAATGTCACGAGCCATTACCCCCAAGAATTCTGCAGCAGTAGCAGGGTGCACGGAGGTTGGGGTCAGCAAAGCGAGCAGAAATGTCGAACTGCCTGTTGCTGACACGACAAACGGTATCCAAGACACAGTCTGCAGGAGAAACAATGCAAGCAAGGACGGGGCAATGACTTTGGCACCGCAACTGCCACACAGGAGGAAGGATCGAGCAGCTCCTCACCTTGAAGGTTGATGACACCCCTGCCATCTGGATCCACCTCTTTAGCTATGCTGCGTACTTCAGCTTCTGTGGGGTTTTTCCCAAGTGCACGCATCACTGTGCCTAGCTCCCCTGTTGTGATGCACCCGTCGTTGTCCTTGTCAAAGAGCGCAAATGCCTCCTTGCACTCTGAAATTTGGGCTTCTGTTAAGGGAGCCATGGAATCTATCAGCACAAATCAAGCGTAAGTGAAAGCAGTGGAAGGTTGGTTGCTTGCGAGGTTTGTTCAGTCAGCCTGTTGGGCAGCAACGCGTCTAAACGACCTATACTAACAAGTCTCAGGCTAACTAGGCTCGCGCACAGGCGGCAGAGTTGTGGCGGGCTGAGGGCACTTCAAAAGTTGTTTTAACCCTAGGTCCCGGACGATTTATTTCAGCCACATAGGCATCGGTTAACCCGCAGGTGCTTTTGATCGACCTTGATGACTGTTATCCGGCACCTCTGCGTGCGCACGCGGTCTTCATGGACCTGCAACGCGTCACTGCTGTGACGTTGGCACTACGTCTGAGTTTAGGCACTGGTGCCTGAAACAGCCCATCACACACTTTATAGACCTTTTTAAAATCCCAGAGGCCGCTGCAGCAGGCATGGAAGGCATAGACAGTATTAGGAAACTGTTGAACAGCACCACCTTGAAGCAGAGGAGGGTGAGGACATGTTCAAGCTGGTGCACCCCCCGCCCAATGAACCCCCACGAGATCTGTGCAATAAACTAGTGTGGGAGCACGCACTTCAACACGCAATGGGTGTGCTGGTGCTTCTGATATGCAGGAAGGAGTGAAGCTGCTTGACACCTTGCTTGACAGTCCATTAGTGCTCAATCAGCTTGACGCAAACACAGCCAAGTTATGGCCGGAGGACAAGCTCACATGTAAGCACATCTGGCCACAGTACGCCCAATGTTTAATAACCTGTCCCAGCTGCAGTGGGCGCCAGTAGCAGCCAGTTATTGGTGGGGTCAGGCTAGGCAGTTCAGTTATGGACAGCACATCCTGCACTTCAATCATCTTCTGCCATAAGTCCCCACTTATGCACACAGCGAGCGTGTGATACTTACATGTGTACGATGAAGCAGTAGCTGCAGGGTGAGCACATGCAGATGGTCCCAATGCTGGACACCTTTGTCAAGTGATGCAAACCTTAGTGGTACCAAGTGGCAGGCCATGCGAGCAATCTCTCTCAAATTCTATCCAGATCAATACCACACAAACATATAATCCTAGAGCTTGGTTCCGTGCCAGACCTTGATCCAATAATACAATGCAAAGGATCCTCATTCAAACACAGACTTGCACTGTTATGCCTTTCCATGCCTCGGTACCGTGTTCCTGCACCTACTGCAGATACCTCCTGGCCTGGTGTTGTGAATCTGTACCTGAGCTACGTTGAGAAAGAGGTCCTGCAGCACAACAGGCAGCTGGACTCAACAGCACTCAAGGTACTCAGGAAGATATTTGCTGAAGCAGATAACACAGACAGATGCGGTAAGCACCACTGCTTGTGCTAGTGTCCTTAGCAGCAGCAGTAGCGCTGTGGCAGCAGTCAACACTGCGGTGGCAGCTCCCAACAGCGCAGTGGCAGCACCAGCACAACAGGCAGCTACATGCGACAGCAACCAAGGAGTAGATATCTCAGGATAGATTTGCCGAAGCAGACAATACAGATAGGTGCGGTGAGCACTGCTTGTCCAGTGACATCAACAGCACTAGCTGTGCTGTGGCAGCTTCCAACAGCGCTGTGGCAGCAGCAGTAGCAGCATAACAGGTAGCTGGATGGCACAGCAACCAAGGAGAAGATATGTCAGGAACATCTTTGCTGAAGCAGACAATTCAGATAGACTGCGGTAAGCACCACTGGCTATGACACATATGAGCAGCAGCTTGTAGTACAGCAACAACTGTGCAACAGCAGTGGGGAGCTGCAGCGATGCGTCGTTGTGGCCAGCAGCAGCAGCAGCTGGACTAGCCAGCGCTCACAGCACCCAACCTAATCCGCTGAAGCCATGAGTACCGACAGGCAATGAGGATTGGCTGTGCTACATGGCTCAGATGGCAGCTGTGCAGCAGCGCAGGGACAGCAGCAGCAGTGCCAGGGTGTGGCGACGGCAGCAGCTGAAATCCACAGCACTCAGGGTCTTCAAGATCGTTTCATTGTCGGATCGTTGTTTTGTTGAACCAGGTCACACCAAGAGATGCAGAGAGCACTAGCTGTGCTGCATGGCCCGAGCGACAGCTGTGCAGCAGCGCAGGGATACACCAGCAGCAGCAGTGCTTGGGTGTGGCGGCGGCGGCAGCTAAATCGACAGCACTTAGGACGGACTTTTTGGTCTACCCAGTCCACACCGAAAGATGCAGAGAGCAGTTGCTGTGCGTCATGGCATGAGCAGCAGCAGCTGCAGTGGCAGCAGCAGTGCAACAACAGCAGCACCGGCAGCGGTTGCACAGTGCCAGAGGACCAGCTTTATGTGATGCACTCATCAGGTTTCCTGCATCTGCAGCTTATCTGCGTGGAAGACAGCTTCACTGGGGGTGATGTTAGGCTTACTTGTAAAGCAAGCACAGCACAGGCAGACACAGTGGATTGACACAGGCAGCCGCAGTTGGTAGCATTCCACATGCCCAGCAACCCACAGTCACTGCTGAGCTCTGTTGGCTCTACAAGCAAACACAGAAGCAGCATTGTCGTCGATTTGAACGATCAGCAGCGTCCCATCAAGCAGCTGAAACAGCTGCAGGAGCAGGACGGCTGAGCAGCACCCCAGGCGTCTTTCATGGCAGCAGCAGCAGCAGCAGCAGCAGCAACAACAGCACGAGTAGCACTAGCAGCAGTGCCCCTCGGTCGCCATCGCAGCACCAGCAAAAACAGCAGCTGCCTCTGACAATGCTGTTCCATCATGGCAGGGGCTTGTACACCGCTTGCTCAGCTAAACGCCACTCAACTATTCCCCCCCCCCCCCTCCTTGGCACTCCAGCTGCTGAGTCTCACTGGTGACCCTTTACATATTTAGCATTACCCGCATTCAGCATAACCCGTGCCTGCGGTGTTTCTGGCCATGCAGTACCAGGCACCCGCAACCTCCTGCGTATTGCCACCTTTGTTTTTGAGAAGATCAAGTACATACTGGCAAACTCTGAGGTGCCTGGAGACGGTCTGTCTACTGCCCTGGGCAAGGAGTTTGTGACAGTCCTCCACAAGGCACTGCTGCCACACCAGGAGTACTGCCAGAGAAGCAACGTGGGGGCTTTCCAAGGTGTGTCGTGGTTGGAGGTCAAACCCTTACACATGGCCATGCTGCAATGCAGTGTACTTGTTGATGTGGCGTCTGTGGCATAGCACAGCGGCATACATGGGATGAAGTGCAGTCTACAGCCTTGTTGCAGTAAGCAGCCCTTGGATCATTTGAAGCCCTGTAGTGCACTAATGCTCAGGACATACAGACTTGCAATGTCCAATAACAGTCTGTGCAATTCATTCAAGGCACTGCTCCCAACTCAAGGATACCACTGTCGAGCAATGTGGGGGTGTGCAGGGAGTTATAGGTCAAACCCTTATACATGTCCATGGTGGAAAGTAATGTATTGTTGTCCCGGCCCTCGACTGCACAGGGACTATACCATGGATGTGTAACGTCTGCCCACCCGACATGAACGCTGCTGCCACTACTGCTGCCACTGCTGCTGCTACTTGTTCGCCCGTCAGGTATTCTTGAAGAGGTTATGTGTCGCTTTGAAGCCCTCCAACGCAAGATTGATGACTGCAGATCAGCCGCAGAGTCACAGGCCGCTGCTGCCACTGCTGCCGGCCGCCTGGCATCACAGGCAGCAGCAGTGAAAGGGCGCAGCAGCGAGATCATCACAGCTGAGCATGACATGCACAGCATGTGTGGGCTGCTGGTGGGGCTGCTGACTGGCGTGCCTGGGCAGCTGAACACACAGTTTGCTGCTGATACTGTGGGGTTCTGTGTAGAAGGGCTAAGATGGTTCGGCAAGCAAAGGTACGCTGTAGAGAGCTATGGAATTTTTTCTGTTACTTGTCACATTCCCAGAGTTACACGTGTAAATCATAGGCATCGGTACCATGAAGTTAAAGTGCGGCATCAGTTGCAACTGTGAAGATGCATTGAACGCTGCTGCTCTTCCATACAGTGTGAGTACAGCATGCTATAGGTACAGGCAAGCCCACATCGATGCCGTCAGTATCTGCACTGGCTCTCACAAGCAGGATTTCTGAGTCTTATTAACTGTGTGCTGGTTGCAGGAAGTTTGGCAAGCCTGAGCTTCAACTTCTGAGTTGCCTGAACGGTCTACTGCTGTTGTATGGCGCTGAGCTGAGACATGTAGTGGGCCCATCATGCTACAGTCATATGACAGACTACATCAAACAAGCCTGGGGCGAAAGGAATGTCAGGCTCAAGGTACAGGAACTGATAATATTTAGCTGTCGCTCTATAATCTAACAGTGATATAAAGCTCCTCAGATGGGATAACAGTTGAAACTCTCCACTTTGGCGCACAATTCAATCGAGTTGTGCACTTGTGCAGATGCAAGCGACTGCATGCTCTGTGACAGTATGTTCTGGGCAGCTTTGGTATTGAAACAGGGTGCAACTGATTGACCTGCCGGTACTAAATGGTCAAACATCCATGCCAACAACAATCTGTCTGCTCTGGGTCTAACTAAGCTCTGGCTGTGAGTGATGAATGGGAAAAAAGCAACCTCCTAATCATTTGCCTCATTCACACTTCCTGCAGGAGGCTGTGCTGTGCTTTTGTCGGGCTTGTTTGTGCCTTGGAGGTCCTCAATGTGTTGGCCCCAAGGCAGTGCAAGACCTCCAGCAGCTGGTGCACAGGGACATCAACGCAGATAACTTTAGCTGGTGGGTAGCTATAGCCTGGACCACATTTGGCATCCACCATGTGCCACTTCACTCAGTTACGCTGCAGGGGAACAACTAGCTCCAAACAGCAAATTGGAGACTAACCAGAGTATCGTGTCAGTTATAGCTCAATTTTTGCAGGGCTTAGGGCATTTGGCAGGGATGATGCCTGATAAACTGCATGTTCAGACTTCAAATTTTGCCATCAATCATTATAGATGGCTGTGTGTTTGGTCCATTGAACAGTCTAGTGCATCAGCCTCAACTGGTGGCTGTAATTTCAATTCTCTGATATAAAATGAGAGGGAAGTGCTGATTGTGTTGACTCTCTGTCAGGGACTTCCAAGCCAACAAACAGCATCAGCTGCTAGCTGCACTGGCGGCTACAGTATATTACAATCTCATACAACCGGCAGCAGCAGCAGCAGCAGCAACAGCAGCAGCAGGAGGAGGGACTGCTGAACACCCTCCGCAGCAAGCACCAGAA
Organism: Coelastrella sp. UTEX B 3026; assembly: GCA_002588565.1. Lineage (NCBI taxonomy): Eukaryota > Viridiplantae > Chlorophyta > Chlorophyceae > Sphaeropleales > Scenedesmaceae > Coelastrella > Coelastrella sp. UTEX B 3026. The sequence goes on along the minus strand of NSMO01008773.1, from coordinate 5,943 downwards.
GCTGCTGCTGCTGCTGCCGGTGTGTCTGGTGCAGCAGCAGCAGCATCAGCATCAGCATCAGGAGGTGGTCTAAGACGCAGTAGATCTGGAAGTGCAGGCCCTGCTGCCGCTGCTGCTGCTGGTGGTGATGATGGTAACACATCGGCTGATGGTCTCTCAGATGAGGAGTATTTGCCACGCAAGCGGCCTCGTGTAATGGATCCAGAGCAGCAGTTGTTCACATTGGTGGAGCAACAGCCTGAAAGGTACTGGCTCCAAGTGCTTCCTTTTCCTTGATGGCTGCTGGCTTGTGACTCTCTTTGTACAGACTTAGATTCGGTTGTTGCCTTGTTTCCTGTGCTTCTTTGATTGTTGGTGGTATGTTGTTGTGGCGAATGCTGTTGGGATATTGATGCGAAAAGTAGGCTGCCAGGAAAGAAAGCAGCAAAGGGCATGATGGGGGGGATAGGGGGGGTCAATACGATTCCATGACACTTTTGGTACAACAGTCAGAAAGGTTCTGTGGACAATGCAGGCTGTGGCAGCCTTCCTTAACCCTGTACTAGCCCCTGGCACAAAACATCTAGGCAGCCCATTTCAGTAAGAATAGCATAATTTTGCCCCCAGGGGTCCGATCGCCACCAAAATTTATGGGTGGGGTCCCTGGTGTGTGACGCACCTGCTGACGTCATGTTGATTGGTTCAACTGCTTGCTGTGAACTTCGCACACGACATCTTAACAAGGCTTACAAGAGTCGCAAGCTAGAGATTCCTAGTCAAGTCGACTTCTTGCTGGGCTATTTGCATGCACACATGGTCAGCTAGAGACTTTTACCACACAATGGCATAACAGGTCCCAGTCACACTTGAACCTTAACCGCAAAACCCCAGCTTCTGATGCATCGTGTGTTTGTAAGCAGTGTTTCATCTAGTTGACCCTAAGGTGGTTGGGACACATACACAATTGGGTATGCCAATCACCCACCGACCCTAGGTGCTGCTGTTTTGCTGTAACAGGTGGTGTCCTGTACTGGCGCTGCTGCTGCACCTACACGGGCCGCTGCTGCCAGCAGCCTTTCACACAGCAGCACTGCAGCAACTGTCAAACAGTACAGTGAAACTGCTCAGAGACATGATCACAGGCAGCAGCAGCAGCAATCAAGCAGCCACAACAGCAGCAGCAGCAGCGCCTATGCCGGCAGCAGCAGGGTACAGACGATCTGCAACGCCAGCTCCTGCTGCTGCTGCTGCTGCTGGGGGGGCTGCAGCAGCAGCAGCGCGGCAGCAGCAGCAGCAACTGCTGCTAATATGGCTGCTGAGGTGCCTTACTGAGCTGGCCATGTGCTGGCCTGCTGCTCTGCACCCAGCAACAGCAGCACCTGACAGTAGTACTGCTGCACCAGCAGCAGCAGCAGCAGCAGCTGGATCCAGCCAGTCTGGGATAGGCGCTCCACCCTTCGCAGACACAGCAGCAGCAGCTGCTGCTGCCGCAGCCAAAGCAACAGCCAGCGCATGCTGGCAGAAGGTCTGGGATAGTATAGCTTCTCTGGCGGCAGCAGCAGCAGTAGAGCAGCAAGATCAGCAGGTCCAATGTTTGGTCACCAACTTAACTGCTGATCTGTGCTGGTTGCTGCATGTTATGATGGCTAGACACCTGATCAAATTGGCCAGCGGGACTGCTGCCTTCAATCAGCTGCTGCCACTGCTGCTGCAGCGGCAGCAGCAGCCTGGTCAGCAACAGCAGCAGCAGCAGCAGTATGGCGATGTAGCAGACCACCAGCAGCAGCAGCAGAGTGTGCAGTACATGCCTCTAGCAGATCCTCAACTTGCAATACTGATTACTGTCTGTGCTGGAGAATCTGTGATCAGCCAGTCCGAGGTTAAGCTGCGGCAGCAGCTGCTGCTAGCATGCTTAGCAACAGCAGAAGTGGTTTGCACTGCTGGCAGCAGCAGCAGTAGGGTTAGTACAACGGCATATAGATACAGTCACTCAGGCGGTTCAGATCGGGGTATCCCTGCCGCCATCCCTGTCAGCGCTGCTCCTGCTGCTGCTGCTGCTGCTGCCGGTTTGCCAGATCTGCTGCTGCCAGCTATACTGGTGCTGCTGGAGTCACCCGGGTTGCCCACCCACGGGCTCAACGGTGCCCCAGGGCCTTGGGATTCAAACAACACTGTTACAAACCCAAATAACATAGGGAGTAACATGTGTTATAACGCCAAAAACGGTTGGGCTTCCATTCTGCAGTCAGGATCCAGCATCAACCCACCATGTTATAACAATGTTACTTCCCGGCCTGGAGCCGGATGTAGCATAATCTGGTATGACAGTAACACCTGGTGGTTTAGTGATAACAGGGTAGAAGTGTTATTCCAGGGTTTAGACAGCGGGATCGAGTGCCTCCACCGCAAAATCGCTGCTGCTCAACTGCACCAAGTGCTGATTGCTGCTACTGCTGCTGCTGCTGCTGGGGCAGCAGTACTGGATGTTCCAGCTGCTGCTGCTGCTGGTGGTGCAGCGGACGGTGCTAGCCCTGTGGCAGCAGCAGCAGTGGCAGCAGCAGCGCCGGGGTGGAAGTGCTGGTGCGGGTTGGCTGATTGGATGGCTGAGACACTCACACAAGTGAGTCTATTTCTAAGTGATTTGTGAAACACAAGCCCAGGTGAAACAGAAAAAGTCGAACAGACAAAGCTGAACTGCATGGCGTTCGCAGCTGTCCGGTGCCAGGTGTCTGGCCACTTGTGTTGGTGTTTCTTCTAATGCAGGGTTTATGTAATGTGTGCCTAGCACGCAATTGCTACAAATAATACAGCAGGAATGGCAGATTCTTCGTCATTGTTGCAGTACCCCATCATTTCATAACCTTGCTGCTTTTAAGCTGCAGGTGGCAATAATCACATTCAAACCCTCACACGACGTGCGTGAAATTGCAGCAGCTGCATGATAAGAAAAATAAAACAACGACTACCCTGCGTTTGTGTCTGTTATTACAGGCTCTCATATCTGTACTGCCGGATGATGACGACCACCAGCAGCAGCAGCAGCAGCCAGCCTGGCCAGACAGCAACCTTCCTGGCGGCAGCAGCAGCAGCACCCTATACACGGACCCTGCCAAGCAGCTCACCCACCTACTGCTGCTCACAAACACTGCTGCCAATCTGCCATGTTTGGCAGCAGTAAAGTGTGCGCAGCTGCAGCTAGTGCAGCAGCAGCAGCAGCAGCAGTTAGGTGTGTGGTGTGGTGTGGGATTTTCTGGTGTTCCTGGGTTGCACATACAGCTCCAGAAATTGATGTTGCAAGGACTAGAGCACTGTGGAGAGTTATTAAGGGTGAGATCGGGTGGTTGCTGACTTCGCCTCTGTGTTTTTCCCCGCTGAAAACATGTTACATGATGATGATCATGATGATGTGCTTGTTCATGAGCATCATGGCTCTGTGGCAGCGGTGCAGGGTTGCTTGCAGATCGCAATCCATCTGCCACAGGTAGTCTCCTACATACTGCAACGTCAATGCTACATAGCTTGCATATGCATACTCACATGCCTATTGCAATCGTTTGCAGGACCACCTGGCTGATTTGCCCTGCACACCCGTCAGTGCCTGGATCACACAACTCCAGCACCTCGGAGCATCCCTTGCCAGACTACAGCGACTCACAGACACCATGCAGCCACCTGCACCAGCCACTGCTGCTGCTGCTGCCCCAGCAGCTGCCAAGCAGCAGCAGCAAGCTGCTAGCAGCCAACAGATTGCTCTTGCTGTTGCTGCGGGCATGCTGCAACCAGTGGTGTTAGCGCTGCAAGGTGTTGTTACTGCTGCTGCTGCTGCCGCTGTGGCAGCAGCAAGTGACCCACAGTTCAAAAAGGTACGACTAATCTTGGTTAAAGCCACATCACCCAAGCATGCCCAACTGTCATCACACACCTGAGTGTCATAGTAGGTGCGCTAACCTCTTGATGTCGTGCTAATTCTACACTCACATCGCTGCTGAGGTGGCTGTGGTATGATTTCATGCACAGTCTTGAGTAGTAACAATGACTCCGCCAATGCTCGCACACCAACATGCCCTGGCAGTTGGGTGGGTTCAGGGTTTAGGGGCGCCCCACACATATCAGCCTTAATTGTACACTCTCAAAGCACTGGCATGCTCCGACACTGACTTGTCAGCATTGTGGCGTAGCACATCTCTCCCCTTCCTGTAGACAATACGCTTCAAGTCAACATTGGATCCTTTTTCTGCGGTGCTGCGTGTTATATCCCCTGCAGCCGCGCACGGTGTCGGCTAGCGACATAGATCTGGACGAAGATTTCACGCCAGCACCCCCAATCAACCGAGGTGTCAGCCCAACAGTCAGCAAGCTTGGGCCCGCTCCTATGCCCCAGGCCCTTGCAGGACAAGCCACAGGGTTTACCACCACACAGCAGCAAGGCACAGCAGCAGGGTTTAGCACACAGGGAGGCTACGGAGGGTTTAGCGCTCAGGGCGGAGGGATGGGACCACCAGCTGCCAAACCCCAAAGCACTGCTGCTGCTGCTGCTGGACCGCCTGGTTACGTCATCTTGATGTCCGGCGGCTTGGCAGGGTTTAGTGGCCGGCCATCCGGGCCCCTAGGATCTAATACCCTAGTCCCTGCCCTTGCAGGCCCAGCCCTCCAAAACCCTAGCGGAATCTGCACAAACCCCCAAAACCCTGATAATGAGATCTGTGGTTCAAACCCTGCCGGCTTCAGGCAGGGTTTTGCATGTGGGGGCCTTAGCGAGGGTTTAGCAGGACTGCAAGGTGCTCAGGGTGTGGGGTTGAGGGTTTCAGCTGCGTTAAGCCCTGCTTGTGGTCCTGATGCAGCTCAGGGTTTACTGCAGCTCTGGAGGCATGTGTCTGGTGTTGCTGGTGGTGCACCTGGTGAAAGCCTGCTGGAGGGACTGGTGGAAGCGATGACTGCAGCGGTGTGTGCAGGTGAGCTGTCATGAGGCTGCTTGCACTCAGGCCAGCTATTTGGCATGATCCGGGGCAAACACACACTGCTGTCAGCCAGCAAAGCACCACTATTCACCCCCCATTTACTGCTGAGGCTGCTGCAAGCTGTTGCAGTGTTGTACCCAACGGCTACATGTGACACAACCACAGCCCTGGCACAATAACCGCAGTTCTGTTTGCTTGACTGCAGGTGGATGGCTGCAGCTAGGCCAGCTGTTTGGTATGATTCAAGGTGAACACACATTGCTGTCAGCCAGCAAAGTGCCGTTATCAACCCTTCACCTACTGCTAAGGCTGCTGCAAGCTGTTGCAGTGTCAGCACCAGCAGCAGGGATTGACTTGAGTGTCAACAGAGACACATTCATTGCTGCTGTCAGTCAGGATCAGGGCAGTCAGCCCATGGAAGTGGACGGGGTGGACCAGAACTCACTGTTGAACAGGATGCTGGAGGTGGGGATCCAGTATGGTATTCATTGTATTGGTTGCTTATGCATGGGTATTCTCTCGGTGCTGAATGGACTGCTGGAGGTGGGCCATGGGCATACGCTTCTATCCTCATAACCAGCTATCAAACAATCCGCACATAGGTATCTGAGTTTCGAGGACCTTGCCATTGCATTTGTCAGCAGGCTGTGTCTGCAGATCTTCAGTGCTGTGCACAGCAGGCTGGATAAACATCGGACAGCAGGCGATCCAGTCATGAGTCAAGAATCACTACAACAGTACACACAGCGTCAGCTAAGCGTCGTCGTATGAACAGTGCCACACTTGCTGCTGCTGCTGCTCATCCTCTTGAGCAAGAACCTGTTTGATACTGTGTGAATTCAGACCTGTTTTGCATTGCTGACGGGTCATGCATCTTGTCGTCTTGTCTGCAGATCTTCAGTGCTGTGCACAGCCGTCTGGACAAACATCGGACAGCAGGCGATCCAGTGATCGGTCACAACCCACTGCCACAATCCACACAGCTTCAGTTGGGCCTAACCACACT
>NSMO01008771.1:0-10439 GCA_002588565.1 Coelastrella sp. UTEX B 3026 | reverse complement strand
GGCATTGGCTGCTCAACTGTGTTTGGCAATGACCCTGACAAGTTTTATGAGAAGTGAGCGACAGGGCTAGACGACACGCACATTGTCTTTCTTATGAATTACTTAAAGCGCAGGATGGTGGAGCAGCCAGACCAGCGGCTCAGCAGCAATTTGCTAGGCCTTCTGCTTTGCTGACATCAGCATCAGTTCACTGCCACCCTCTCTGCTCGTGTGTGCTGTGCAATTCTAGCAGGCCTCGGCTCTATCTCGTTCTGAACGTATATGCCTATTGTTCTGGCGTGCAGGCTGCTTGCTGGAACCAGCGGTGTCGGCCTGATTGACCGTTTTGATGCCTCAGAGTTCCCAACACGCTTTGCAGCTCAAATCAAGGATTTTGACGATGAGGGGTGAGCATCCATGGCTTGGCAGTCTCGCACTAGATGCTGCAGATGCCCCTGTGCGGGGCAGGAAGTTGCCTGGAATTCTGCATAGGCCCTGGCACAGCAATTCTGGTTATACTCTGCAGCCGCATGCTGGCTCCGCTGTGGGCCTGCAGCCGTGCTAGAAGTCTAATGCTGATCAATCGTGCAACGCCTCACTGGGTAACGACATATTATTGTCATCAAGCTGACGCAGTGCAACTGCAGCAGCACTGCAGCTCAACCAATTTGGTCCTAACGACGTTATCACAATGTCATTGCCTGCAGGCTGATTGACAAGAAGAATGCTCGCCGCTACGACAACTGTCTCAAGTACACAATGGTGTCAGGCAAGAAAGCTCTGCAGCAGGCAGGCTTAGACAAGGATGCCAACGCCAGCGCATACGGCCAGCTAGACCTCACTCGCTGCGGTGTGTTGGTGGGCAGCGGTATGGGTGGTCTTTCAGTCTTCCAGGACGGTAAGTCTCAGGTAGCAGTTGACCAGCAGACATCATTGGGTTTGAGGCATGGTTCGCCGGTATTGGCTAGTGCTGGGGCTGGACCTCAGCTGGTGATGTGCTGTTGCTGCAGCAGTACATTCCCTCAGCTGTGCATGCAACAGCAGAGGAATGTTAGGAGCATAAACAGCATGCACTGCATCAACAACAACTGGCTAGCATGATACTTACGCTATTGCTCCCCTTGAGCACAGCAAGGGAAACCATCAGCAGCAGGATCACGCTCAAACTCTGAATGTGCACTGTCTTCTGCAGCATCAGAAAGCTTCCAGTCAGTTGTCACAGTTCTGCATGTTGCAAGCCAGAGCTGTTGGGGCATCTGACTAGTGCCTGGGCAATCAGTCCTGCATGTGTCACCTTGTTCCTGTAGGTGTGAAGAACCTTGTTGAGAAGGGTTTCAAGAAGATCAGTCCTTTCTTCATCCCATATGCCATCACAAACATGGGTGGTGCCCTGCTAGCCATTGACACAGGCTTCATGGTGAGAACACCAGCAGCGACCACTGTGACTGTGTAGTACCGATGGTGTGGTTCCTTGATACGGTGGCTGTCTTGTTTGGTTATGTATTGCACCGCTATTGTTGCACCAAGCCTTATGCAGTGGTACCAAGAAGTCGCTGCCCAGGTCAAGGCTGTGGTAGCTGACCTGCACACTGTGCAGCAGCCTTGAGCTCTTGACCAAAGGCTCTTACAATGTGTTGATGTATTCAAGCTTGTGGGTGTGATTGGGGAGTGATGACAAGATTCATATACGCAACAAACAACTGAATCAGATATCCCTTGATGTCATCAACTATTGGAGCTGTCTGACCCCTAGTGCATGAACCCTACACGCATCTCAGGTAGTTTTCAGGGTGTCGAATCAAGTCTGGTTTCTGTGGTTTTGTAAGACCTTAACATATCTAGACAATGGTTGGTCTTTGGGTCAAGCTTTCCACAAGGCCATTGCAGGCATGTCATATGTTGCAAAGCATATGTTATAGCTATGAGTCTTGCCAAGCACTATAGCGGTCATAGGCGGCAGCCAGGCCAGGAGAAGCAGCAGCAGCAGTGCTGTCTTGCAGCAGATGTGCCCATGCGCACTCTGCAACAGTTCATGTGTCTGCTACTGTACAAGTTCTTCGGCAGGGAACCTCGCTTACCTCCGGTTGCTGTCAATGTGGCCGATCTCATACCAGCCAGCAATGATGACTTTCTGCCTGTATAACTCAGTCTGTAACCTAATAATTGGCTGTTTTTGCAATGCACCTTGCAGGGTCCCAACTACTCTATCAGCACAGCTTGCGCCACAGCAAACTATGCATTCGTAGCAGCAGCCAACCACATCCGGAATGGTGATGCTGACCTGATGGTTGTTGGTGGCAGTGAGGCACCCATCATCCCCGTGGGCCTGGGTGGATTCGTGGCATGCCGTGCACTCAGCACTCGCAATGATGAGCCAGAGAAGGCATCCAGGTGGGTGTCATGATTCAAGTATTGGGGGGAGGGTGCAGGTTCCAGGCCGCAGCTGAGCGTTGATACGAGGGATGTTCATGGGCATTGTCTGATGGAACAGCCGCCAGCCTGGTTGATAGTTCAGAACAGTAGCCATAACAGCTGCCCTGCTTGATTCTTGGCTATGTGCAAGGTGTGTGTTACATTCTTGCTTCAGTATCGGCACCAGCACCACACATCGCTAACTTCATTGGTAGCAAATGGAGCTCTAGGACCGCTCAGGGCAGCCAGCAGTGAGCAATCTGCTCACAGTGTGTTGACAATGATTGAATCATTTAGGAGCTCTATAACTGCTTGGGGATGCCACAGCAATTGTCGCCTGACACTGAGTGTTTCACAAGGGCTTGATGTAACAAACATGTGATGCTGCTAACTGCCACAGGCCATGGGATGTTGACCGCGAAGGTTTCGTGATGGGTGAGGGTGCTGGTGTGTTCGTGTTTGAGTCACTAGAGCACGCTCAGAAGCGTGGCGCCAACATCATTGCCGAGTACATGGGTGGAGCTGTCACGTGTGATGCACACCACATGACAGACCCTCGTGCAGATGGCCTTGGTGTGAGCACATGCATTGACCTGGCGATCAAGGATGCAGGAATTGAGAAGGATCAGGTCAACTACATCAATGCACATGCAACAAGGTGGGTGCGCATGGCTGTGGGTTCAAGGTTGCTGCTGCGGTTGATTGGATGGGGTTATGGTTTAACCACTGCAGAACGTTCTGCAGCTGCATCAGAATTGTACCAATGGCTTAACAGTGTTCTCAGCTGCTTGGTGATGGCCTTGTTCAGTGCCAGCATGCTTATCCTGCGGTGCTACTGCAAGTGCCACACAAGCAAGTCCTCAACATGTAATTAAGCATCCGTATGTGCCAGTGTGGCTAGCAAGTGCCTCAGGTGCAGTCTGGTATGGTTTCTCGTACAGGGTATCTGTGTCAGCAGGAGCTGTCGCCCCACCCAGCAGTCTAGATGTCACCTCCAACCAACGCCTCCCCCTTGTGTTGTGTCCTGCAGTACCATCGTTGGTGACATTGCTGAGGTGAAGGCCATCAAGAAGGTGTTCACAGACACCAAGCACCTGAAGATGAATGCCACCAAGTCAATGATTGGTCACTGCCTAGGTGCAGCAGCTGGTATTGAGGCCATTGCAGTGGTCAAGGCCATCCAAACGGGCTGGGTACATCCCACACTGAACCAGTTCAACTTGGTAGAAGAGGTGGCTGACATTGACACTGTGCCTTTTGAAAAGAAGCAGCACAAGGTAAGAGCTCTGAGCTGAGTAGCCCTGGAACAGTGCAGTAGGGCATTCACTGTGAGATCCTTGCACAAGGTATTGAACTGATGCGACAAGATAGATGCGCTGGTAGAGCCCACATGCCTTGTGGGATCCTTGTGAGATTCTTGATTGCTGTTTCAGCATGCATGTATGCCATTGTATGTGAGCATGTTCAGCCAATCCATCGATCTGATCTGCTCAATGTTCGCTTTTGCATTGTTTCTGTGTTGCTGCAGGTGACAGCTGGAATCTCAAATTCCTTCGGATTCGGCGGCCACAACTCAGCAGTCATCTTCGCTCCCTTCGAGGCTTGAGCAGCCGGAAGTGCTGAGGTTGCGGGCTGGGTCAAGCTCTTATAGGGAGGGAGAAGGGCATGTACAGCAGCATCTTGTGGGTTGTGGGTCTTGAATCTCTTTTGTTGAACTGATGCTTATCCGTCATGGACAGAAAGTGCGCTGAGGGTTGACCGCTGGCACGGGTGCCGGCGCGATTCCTGTTGACGATTCACGCGGAATAACGCGCAGACCAGCTTTCCGAGCGTCTCTCTGTCCGACAGAGATATCAGTGATACGACCTGACAATGTCATTGTGTCGCTTTGAACATTACCAGATGCGGCGCTTTGACTCCTTCTCAGTCGCTCTGTTTTGATAGCGGCTGCGGAGGTGCCGACGGCGCCGGATCAACATGGACAGCATACAGGCGTCAGGCTGAATGAGTGCAACGGCACCACGTGCCTGCATGATCTACTAGTTTCTAGTAGTGTAAATGCACCGTACACTATAACTTGACATACTCAGGCTCATGCTGCTCAGATCTGGGTCCTGTGGATAAGAGCACACGAACATACAAATTGTGGAGAAAGCTTCGAGTATAACTCAACGTTTGATGCCAAGATTTAGCCAATTTTCAATGATTGTTGTACAACCAAGACAGTCGGCAACAACGAGCACTAGCTGCACCATGTAACCAACAACTTGTTTGAAGGTGTGCCAACTAGGCCCCTGACATATGAGGCATGTCATGTAACTTTCTGCATCCATCGACATTTCATTGCACATGAATGCGGCATCCAGAAAGCATGTAGGATTCATGCATTAGATGCTGACAAGAAACTGGGCCACTGAGCAAATGGCCACCCACAGGGCCATCTGCCTTCACACGGGTTGGCTTACCCTACTTGCCAGGCAATGCCAGACTTCATGAATAAACAAACTGCTAGTCAGTAGGCAGTCAAGCCCTGCTGCATTCAGATATGTGAGTGTAAAATAAACGGAGCCAATGCAACAAGATAGATGCGCTGGCAAAGCTGCAGTGCCATGCGGGGGGTCGCCACCCAAAGAAGACTTGAGCTGATCATGGTGACAGGCTCTGACACATCAACGCTCGAGTGTATGCAAGTGCAAGGCTGTTGCCCTCTGAGCCTCAACAGCACGCTACACTGCATGAGCTAAACTTTACCGCACTGGTGCTGCAGACCTCGTCACACACAGAGCCATGCATTGAACTGGCTGGTGTCAACCATCACAGCATCTATACCTGCAACCACAGGTGTCATCAATATGACAATGGCTCAGAATGCAACCTGCTGTGACAGATGAACCATCTGTGCAGAATCGCCAATGCTGCACTCTACAAAAGCTGGGCTGTGGCCGATTTGGTGCCAGGTCAGCCCAGTATCTAGCGCCATGAATGATGTTGTGCATGCAACTCATAACAGCTCTGAGCTGGTATGCTACGGCAGTAAGTGTGTCGTACCATTGCAAGACCACAGCTGATCTGCCCTGGGCTAAGCCTGGTGATTGCACCAAAAAGCAAGGGGTGGCAGCGACTGCGGACCTTGTGCCCCTGTGACTGGTGACTTACATGCGTCAAACTCGTTAACAATTCAGACATTGATGTTTGTTGCATGAGGCTGCAAAAACCACTCAGGAAATTCGCGTCACAGTGATGTAAACGGTTGCGACAGGGTCAAGTGAAACGTCGATGCCAGTAAAAAGGGCTGGATAGTGCACAACATGTTCATTAGTGTACACCTATCTGGAGCTCGAAGCTGCACTGCCTAAGGCTGAAACCCAACTGCTGTTTCACAGCAAGCATCCACCCTAGCCAACTCTAGATGCCAGGGTTTGTTGAAGAAGACGAAATGCCCTAAACCCATGCCTGTCACAACTGCCAAAAAGTACCCTACATTGAAGCTCATAACTGCCAACATGAGCAGGTACCCTGTTGTGATGTTGGCGGTGTATAACAAGCTGTTGAGGGCTCGGAGCTGCAGCATGCTCGCTTGCTTGCGGCCTCCAGGTACCGGAACGTAGCCCGCTGCGGCTGCTACTGCTTGCGAGTGTGATTTTGACCAAGAGACTCTGTAACTTGCCAATGCTTCGTGCGCTACAGCAACTGCCATAAGCAGTGCTATACTGCCCAAGTATGGGAGTAGCGATGTCGGGTGCCAGCTATGGAACCATAACACCGTATCTACTGTCCACATAAACCACATCGGCATCATCATCTCCATTTCCTGGTGTCCTGCCCCGCTATCCCCAGAATAGCTACTGCTCTGGCTATGTCTGTGACCAGTATGGCCGCTGTGGCTGCCAAGAGGGGTTAAACCGCCAGGAACTGATATACTGTGTACTAAGAGAAACAAAACCAGGATGCTCGTGGCCGCTAATGCATAGGGAACAGTGTCGCGACTGAGCATCAATCAGGTCCACCTTGATGCACCGGAAGCATGCGCGTGCAGTCAAATGTGTATCACAACCACAAGTGGTACTATGTAGCAGTTCGTACTTGGAATGACCGTGACACCTGACTGCCCTCGGACGGGCGACAGATTCTTGCAAAACCAGGTACCTCACCGGTGAGTGGCGTAGAGGAGGATTCGGCCGGTCATAAGCAGACAAGTATTATATCAGCCCGGCCCATTTGCACACTCATGCCTCGCTGGGACTGCTGTTGTGGAGTCTCAACTTGCGACACGTGTCACTACCCGCCCATCTTCAGACTACAGGCTGTACAGCAGCTGCCAAGGGCCTTGGCCCAGCGGCTGTCCTGCTGAGTCCTGACAGTTGTGTCTCCCAGGCTCCTCCACAGCATTGCTTTCGAGGCAGCACGCCGGTTGCATACACAATCGGCGCAACAGGCGGCAACAGATGCCGATCCGTAGGCTAGACTGCCTGGTCCCTCATCAGGCTGTTTGTGTACCATGAGTCTGACTTCGTCAGCATGCTACAGGCAGCGTTATTGGGACAAATTACACCATGAGACTCCTGCAGAGACCACGCAACACAATCACGGTGTGCAGCTCCCTGACAGACAGCCCACACCAGGGTGCAACTCAGCCTGAGTAGAGACTAATTACTCAGGTAGTACTCCTGCTGCACTCAGGGAATGGCGTATCGCATCCTCTAACTGATACCTCGGCCTGCAAAGCAACACGGACAGCTTGTTGTGAGGCATTGATCACACTCTGGCGGCAGGAGCACCAGCTGCAGCACAGTAACAGGACTGATCAGACACTCGGCTGTGCACTAGCTGCACCCTGGCATGTTGCCCTGGCAGTTGCTGCTGCAGTCATGCTCAGCTTAGCACCTAACTGCTGTTATATGTCTGTTGACCCATGTAGCATTGAACAGCCCGTTCTCCAATCGCATCACGCAAGTCAACATGGGGCTGGCTGCTTTGGGGACCATTACCATTGAAAACCGTATAAGGCAACTACATAGCTACACAAACCTGACACGACCCAAAGCACGCAAATCAGTAATCCCGGTGCTTGACATAGCTGGACTCACCGCCAATCAGTCTCTCTTTGCAGTGCTGTTATGTTGGCTGTCACCCCATAGCATCCTTCAGAATCGGTCGTGGCCGCTGTGTCGTACAATTTCATATGCTGCAGAACAGGCACAATGTTTTCTGGTAAGCTTCATTTGCTTGGGGTTCAGCAGAAACTGACTGGCACTGCAGACAGGCCCTCAATGAGTCTGAACATAGCACCACCACCGCCAGTGCTACACAGCAGTCTCACTAAAGATGGTAGTACAAACAGCAGCTCCTATCTGGTCTGAGAGTTGGTCGTGACGGATCGTGTGTGGTTTTTTCATCACACCCAAGAGCCTCGCTGCAGCAGGGAGAAGACAGCTGAGAGCTGTGGCACAGGCACGGGCTAACATGCAAACTGAGGAGCTGATCAGCATCATCCTGATCAACAGTACACTCTCTGTCACTACGCCAGCAGTGCCGACAATGCAGGCTGCTCCACATGGCCAGCTGCTGCTGGAGCTATCCCTGTTGAATTCAACTGAGGCGCAGCAGTGAAGAAAGAGCCAGAAACCCCATCAATCACACCTGATCAGGCAATCCCAGCAGCTTGCAGCACACGTCAACGACCTCTTGACCGGTCACAAGCTGCCCCGACCCGACATTATAGACAGCAGGAGGCCTGCCAACCCTGCTGATTGCTGCTACGTACGCGGCTGCCAAGTCACTGACATGCACAAACTCCTCTGAACAAGGCAGCTCTCTTCTTTCTGAGCTTATGCCACTGTTTGCACTGGGGTTGTCAAGGCTGAGCTGTTGCTGATGGGCCACTGCTGCAAAAGTTGACAGGCAACTTGTGAGGGGATTGCTGATGAAAGCAGTAGCGGGCGGCCAGGCAAAGTTTCCTGCGACAAGCAGAGCAGAAGTCAATAAAGTGGTTGATCTGCTGACGGAATGTTAGGGAGGCCGCCACCGGCTGGTCATCTAAAAAGGGCGCATGTGCAGTTCGTCGCCGGACACATCGTGGTAGCACAACAATCACTGCCTGGTTTGCGGTTGTGCTGGGTTGCACAATGACTGATACCATGAGTGATACGGTGAGTTCGCTGCTGCTTGTGCATGAAGGTTGCAGTACTGTAATTTGCCACTTCAACACAACCTCAACACAATTTTGCTGTAGTGATTCTCACAATGTGTAGGGCACCCTTGCATTCAACCAGCACAGTCGAGGCAGATGAACTGGCAGCCAATCCAACCTGAGTAAGCACAGCAGCTAGCTCACATGATAGTTGGGCTAAACTACCCCCTCACCCATTCTAGCTTGCGGGTCAGCTCCCATCACACTGGCATGCCTGAGGATCACAGACTCAAAAGGTGGCCTCATTTCAGCATATGACCTCACTGCATTCTCTGTGAACACTGCTGCATGACCTTGAGGGGTCGTTGGTTGCAGGTCAGCGGATTCATCAACTGGGGAAGCTCTTGATGTGCCATAGACAGCATATGAGCTTGACACAACCAGCTGCAACACATATAGCACGAGCAATGAGGATGTGATTTGTTTTGAAGGGGTTAAATGACTGGAGAATCCTACTGTCATAGCAGCTGTACAATACTATTGTACTAGCTATTAGCTGAATGTGTCGTGGACAGTACACATGCTTGAGGCAACAAGCCGAAGTGCAGGTCAACAAGCACGACATGTTAAGTGTGGTAGTCAGTTCCAGATGCCTCAGGTGGTGCTCCACAATGTGGCTTTTCAGGCAAGTAGCTTTGGCTAACAATTTAGCATACATGTCGAAGACTATTTCATAATATGACTGCTCAACTGTTGCCAGGGGTGAAGTAGTAGCAACAAAGGGTATTCCGCGACACGTACCTTTGTTGGGCCACTGGCATCTATCGCTTTGAGCAGTGCCAGAATCTGGCTCGTGCTGTTGGATAGAAACTCCAGGGGGTGTGTCACTGAGAGCACTGCAGGCAGCAAATACTTCATGATACTTCAACATGACTACAAAACCCAGGGCATGTAAAAGCACCAACCCTCCTGGCCCGGCCAAACCCCACATGTTTCTGAGTGTTCTGCTCATCAAACCGCTGCTGCCGTATGCCCGTGTACAGCCTACCCCATGGAACCTAGCTAATTACAGCCTGATCTGCATGCTACTGTGAGAGGAACCTTACCCTCACTGAAAGGGTCAGCCAGGTGCACGACAACATCCAGTGCTGGTTTGGCCGCTGACAGGACCGCTTGCAGCTGCTGTGCATCAGATAGGTCACAGGACAGCAGCTTCAGTCGCGGTTTATTCCCCGATAGCAGCTTATAGAGGTGGCTGACTCTGACAGGGTGGTCATCAACTAAAGTTACTGCATGCCCATTGTCTAGCAGTGCTAATGCTACGTGCGAGCCCAGGAAGCTGGCACCGTGCGTGACCAGCACGTGAAGCTTTGTTGGCCCAACGTCGAGGCTGACGTTTATGTTGATTACGGTCGATGGGAGTACTGTGCCGGAGAAGTGGATGGAGTAGATGGTAAATGAAGACAGCAGGCCAAAGAACAGGAGCTGCCAGAACCGCGGCTGGAGCATGACATGTCCTCTATCACAACATCTTCAAACAACAGTCGGGCCACAGTAAGATCAGACGATGCAGGGCAAGCTGGAGTACCAGTATGTAGCAGAAGACAGTACTGCAGCTGTAGCTGATCAGCCAACTCCTTGCTTGTACACTGGATCAGGCACATTTGTACAGCAATTGTAACAATTTACACGGACCACCAGGGACGTCCCCAGGAATGCGACGGGTCTATCGCCAGTGGGGTAGGGACCTCCACGCCGCGTCGGCATTTGAAGTAACATGATTGCCGCGAGTGATTGGAACAGTTGCAAAGTACGAATCTGAACGAACACACCTGCGCCATTGGGACACCACACTCCAGCCTGTATGTGAAAGGTTGCAGTCACGGGCCGGAAACGATGCAGTACGTTTGTAGGCGTT